>JAGFPH010008536.1:34054-44931 GCA_018207615.1 Philaenus spumarius
ACGGATTTGAATGAAATTTGGTATGTAGCTTCCTCTAGGGCCATAAGGTGTGCTCACTAAGAAAGGGTTTGAAAAAATTCGAAATTTTAGGGGGATTTGGGTGATCAAAGTTATTAAAAACGACTTCTTCAAAACTACCGAATGGATTGGCATGAAATTTGGTATGTACTTCCTCTAGGGCCATAGGTGCTCACTAAGAAAGGGTTTGAAAAAATTTGAAATTTTAAGGGGGTTTGGGGGATCAAAGTAATTAAAAACGATTTCTTCAAAACTACCGAATGGATTGGAATGAAATTTGGTATGTAGCTTCCTCTAGGGCTATAGGTGCTCACCAAGAAAGGGTTTGAAAAGTTCGAAATTTTAGGGGGGTTTGGGATCAAAGTTATTAAATCACGATTTCTTCAAAACTACCGAACGGATTGGAATGAAATTTCGTATGTAGCTTCCTCTAGGGCCATAGGTGCTCACTAAGAAAGGGTATGAGAAATTTCGACATTTTAAGAGGGGTTTGGGGGGATCAAAGTTACTAAAATCATAATTTCAGATCTTTTATTATTATGACAATAGTGCTTTTATTATTTAAGATCTATATATATAAAAGCCAAATAAAACTCACTGACTGAACACTTAAAAAGAATACAATTACGCTAAAAAGACTGAAAATACCAACCACCACGGGCAACGCCGTACGGGTCAGCTAGTGTTGGATATAACTTCTTTATCAGGTGACAACAAATATTCTTTATATTAAAACCCCTAAATTTTAAGGGGTATGTTATACAAAAATCTCAGAACAAAGGGGTTTATTTTAAAATTGTCTTAAAAGTATTTTAAAATTATTTAAAAAGATCATAAATAAGTGTTTACTAAATCTAATTTCTCTAAACTTATTAGTTTTAAAATACGACCTGCAGTTATCATCATGGGCAGCATATGCACTACAATGCCCTCTAGCCTTTAGTAAACTGAGAAAAATTAATATTTCCCCAAAAGAGGTTTCAACTTTATTACTATTCCCAAATTTGATTTCTTGCAGTATCTATGGTCCGATTGAACATTTCTACCTTAAATGGTTACGCTGATATACCACCACCACCAGCTAGTTACCTTATATAAAGCTTAATTAATTAATTATAAAAGACATGAAGCGTTAAAACGTTTTCTCTGTTTCCCTTTTATTGAGGTTTGTCCCTCTTTAAGATTACGGCTCAGTGAGTAATCAGTAATCAGTGAGATTCGCGATCTAGTTGTCAATCCGAAGCAATTTTAAAATCATTTTGTTATTTATTTATTTCCCCAAATAATACAATCTAATGCAAGGAAATCTTCCCAACATGGACATAAAGCAAGGAGACGGTTCAACTTAGATGCATGCAGGAAAGTAGCTCCATCGGTTAATTTTTTATGAAAGGTACAGGCTATAATCATATCTCTAAAATTTTCAAAGTAGAGAAAAAACTGAATTTTACTTTTTATAGAGTTTTTCACTTTAGAAAACGGGCGAATTTGAGCAAAAATTATGAAGTTCTCATATTTGAAGAAAAATATATATTTTTTTTATTTGATTCAAGTGCAAAAATGTCTGTGTTTCAGTGGAGACTAAGAGTGTAACATTCGAGTGTTCGCTATATGTACCGCACTGGTATGGCTTAAGGGTCTGCTGTAGTGGCGGCCATCTTGGATTTTTATCTCGTAAGAACAATGGTAAATTCAAAATCATTTATTACGTTTATTTTTTATCATAAAATTGTTTGCAAGGTCTCAATTTAACCGCAGTTGCAATACGCGTCCGTTTTGTGTTTTATATATATTTTTTTAATCCCTTTATTTGTCACGTAATTGACATTTTTTAAGTACCAAGTGATTTTTAAAAGGCAAATAGAAATATTACAATTATTTGTATAAACATATCAGCTTACAGTAAACTGTAACGATACAAATTTGTCGAAAAATAATTTCCACGGGTCTTAAATTTTATGAAATCCAGCTTTATTACAAAATATATAACCATTTATTTTAAAACAATAATTTTGTTAAACATTTAAAAAAACTCATCAAAATCTATTGCTTTTCTTACAACAAACCTTTTAAGTTCTCTTTAATATCTCAATATAAGCTGTGAAAATAAGGAAAAATATTTCAAAACTGCTGACGTCAACATGAATGGTAATATCACAGACCTTTATTAAAGACAAAGTAAGCCTACTTCAAGGGACAAAATCAGTGGAGTGTATGATTACATGTACTTCTATGGAAATGTTTCGTCATTGAAAGCAGCATGGCCGGAAGGAAGTATTTAGCTATGACTGAAGTTGTTCAAATACATTTTCCTTCAATAAACCAATGGTGCATACACGGGCCTGTCTGTATTTACATACGGTTAAAATATTTCATTCCGTTGTTTGGATTATTTTCGAATTTCGTTATATTTTTTATGTGTTAGCATATTGTAATACACAATATTGTGGGTTTTGGAATATTTACTAAGGTCAAAACCAATTTCAGTTTTACGTTTTCTTGATAATTTCACTTTTATTTGAAAATAGTACTACTATTTATTAGTTTTTTTTTTAAGACAAATATATAAATTACTCACAAAATTTTTAGTCAGAATAAAGTAATTTAATATCTTGGATGAAATTTTAAATTAATAACACCTTTCTTAAATGGTAAACAGAGTGATATTACGGAAACGGATTTATCTCAGAGGTATTTTGAGATGTGGTTCTTTATAGTTTACTAAATATGTATTATGCTGGGTTTTTACTTTCATCTGTCATCTTTTATCCTCCATATTGGTTCGAAGTTAATTTTAATAGGAATGTCGACATGTAAAACATTATTTGGATGTAAAATCTTATAAGAAAATCAATGGCTCGCCACATTTTTGTGTTAATTTTCGTGTTCGACTTAAAAGCTTTAAAAGTGGAATGACAGAAAATCGTGTTAACAATAAAACGAGGAAAATTATGATTAAATTACAAGTGAAAAAACATAGACCCACACTCGACGAAGAGACTCGATCTAGTAGGGGTGGAAAAAACAAGGAATGGTCTCGTGCCAGTGAAAACCACTTTAAACCCTGCACCGGACTCGATACTCCAACACTTTTCTTGTAAATGTAAAAAAGGCTGCCAACGCAATGTGGATGATTACCAGACATTAGACCAAGACCGGGAGTTGAACCCGGGACCTTCACGTTTCCGTCGTGATGCTCTACCATCTGAGCTACCCTAATGTCTACCGATATTGGTCGATGTTATCTCACTTGTACGTTTTTTACTGCAATTATTGAATTAACAGATTGAATACGTGTATACGACATTAAAAACAATCTCAATTCTTATTTCGCACCTCAATTCTTATTCTTAAGTCCCGGGTTCAACTCACGGTCTTGGTCTATGTTTTTTCACTTGTAATTTAATAAAATATCCTTTGCTGAGGAAGTGTGTAAGCGGAAAAAAAATAATAATGAAAATTATGAATTTACGTCATTCAAATTTTGAATGCTCATCACTCGAAAACGAAGGTATTATTAAAAAAACGGTATATGCCGTTGTTTTTCTTATATAATTTTACATAAACATCATGTGTCATATGTCACCTCCATATTTAAAAATATTATGACAGATCCGAGACGGCGGACAAACATTACAAACCCAACATAATTAAGATTTTTTACTATGTAGAACCACATTTATATATTTCTGCTTCAAAATATTTCTTAGATATTCAGCATAAAGCTGTTTCCATACTTATTATGAATGAATTAATCCATCACCATCTGTAATTATGAATTTTGACTTAAGTAGTAAAAAATATTAAAAAAAAAAACAACTGGTAACAGAAATTTATAAAAACTTTAGGCTATTATTAAACCTACTCCATGTTCTAACTATGTAAGCTTTCCTATTTCTGATGATTTTAAGCATTATTTTCGTCCATAATAAATTAGTATAAATTTATAATCTTTTTCGTTTATATTTTTAAGTTCGTAAACAAAACTTTTTATTTTTATTTTTAAATGTTGTCTTTCTATTTTCCCTTGTCTTTAAGATTAACCATTTATCAAATTTTTACAGTTATTTTTATTTTGGGATTCGATTAAGAATTGTTATTATTTTCCACCAATTTTTCAGATATTCTAACAACTTAAACTCATTCATGTATAATCTTTTAAAATTCTTGAAAAATGCAACAGCCTTAAAGGTATAGTAGGCTCTCTACCTATTAACTTTATCCATTATCGCCATTCGTTCACACGAATGTACATGGTGACCCGTATGTAAGGTGCCAATTTTTCGTAAATGATTTTGTAGGTGACGGTAAATAAAACAATTTAAAATGCAAACAAATTGCTGGGACTTTTAGTCTTCTAGAAGTCCACAATTTTTGTTTTACAAACTAAATTTAAGGTCTCCAGAAAGTTTAAACAGATTACAATGAAACTTGGCTTAACCAAATGTAAATTGCAGGGATTCGCTTCTATCTTCCATTTCTATCTGTATTGTAAGGTAACCTCAGCACGATCAGTAGTGGCTTGAGTATTATTTTACCACAAGTGTTTCGTATCACAGGTCTAGTCAAGTTGCCTGATTGAACTTTGAGTTACGTATTTCCTATAAACTTCCAGTTTTTGAGAGACATGATTTATCAAAATTTACTTTTTAAACTGATATTTTTTTAGGCCAATGTCTGTGATGGTTAGAAAAGCATATTTAAAATTATATCTTGTTACTCAGAAACTCTACTATTATACGTGTTTGTAAACTGTATTTACTGTGTAATATTATTTTATAGGCCTACTAAAAAACTATGTATATAATATGTTTTAACTATGATGTCTTTATATTAATTCAACTCCAATAAATTAATAATACTTAAGAAGACGAAAACGTAAAATTAATTTTCACCTGAGGATTTTGAAATGTAGACAAAATAAAATTGTATATCAACTAATCGATCATATTCCAGTAACTACTTAATATATTTACGATTTTATTTTAAGTACGAAAAGATACTAAGAAAATTACTTTATGCCTATTTTAAGTATTACGAGTCAGTTCTGTGATAGAAAGTAATATGTGTAATAACTGTCCATTTGTAGATTTTTTGTTTACATACATATATATATATATATCAATATTTATTTGCAATATTTACAAAAAAAAGAAATGAATCATTTTACTCCCTGAAGATGCCGCCAAATTAAAGCTTTAAAAATTTATGTTCTCTACAAAACTGTATGGTAAGGGGTAATATAATAATATACAAATACTTTTGGCCACCATATTTGAAAATGTTACTGGTTTATATTAGCTGTAAAAATAATAGTACCGGTATATTTGGTGTGCGTTCTTTTATTCATAATATGTAAATTATGGACGTAAGCAAAACATTATAACTTTAACTACGTCCTACCTCAAAATATATAGTTCTGCATTTAGTTCAACAAAGTTGGTAAAACAGAATTGTCTTTTAAATTTATTATCCTCTTGGTTGAAGAAAGTAACTTGTGGGAATTATGACAGCTGGTGAGTTTCTTTAAAATAATTTGTGTCCTTTTCATAGTCGCTTTCGTCGTATACAATGTACAGTAGAGTCGCGCTAATCCAAAAATCCGCCTATTCCAAGCAGAGTTCAGAAAAAATACCTATTTTTTAAACTTAAAAAACAGGAGAGATTAAAAAGACTTTCGTGATAATTTAATAGCACTTTCACCACTGTCCAATCTTTTTAACACTTCAAGTTTTTCTTTTAAAGTGCACGAAGCATGACTTCGTTTATTTGCCTTGTTTAGTGTTTAACAGTTGACGTCAAGGACTACGAACAAATAAAAAAGGCACAGTGACTGGGTAAAGTAACTCAACACTCACGGAACAAATATTTACAATAAATTTGCAATAAGCGCACACAGTTTATCAAACTGATCTAGATACGACTAGACTAGTGTTCAGTGCAGTGATTCATAAATATGTTTGAAACGGGGAGGGAGTAATGTCTCGGCACTATGAGTCATCGAAAGAAATGCATTTCCTTTCCGACTTTCACTGAACCTGTTCATAAGCCGATCAAAGCTGTATAGAGCTGCCATTAAAAGATGTCCCCGCACATTATTTACCCACTAACATGTTGGCTGGCCAATTAGCAAGACCGTAGTCTTGGTGGAAGACAGCATCTGTTTAATAACAATGACTGCTTATCTGTAACTAAAAATGACTTTATAGAAATTTTATGACTAAATTTGGAATAAATTTTGAGTGAGAATGAGATGGTGGATCGATGAAATACACTGGGATTATTTACGAAAGTGTGTGGCGTTTAAGAATAGAGCTTGGATTTTGGATGCTTATGGTGGTTCGTAAACCAGACATAAGGGACGCTTTCTTCTGACCTGCGCAGGTGCAGGATCAGTGATGATCTGTTTTATGTGTGTGTGTTGAGACCCTTCGGCTCTGTGTTTGACTCTATGTGTTAATTTTAGGATGAAGTCCTCGAGTGTGGGGATTTTGTGCCCTTGAGAGATGGTGACGTTCTTTACGTACCATGGGGAGTTGGTGATCCAACGGAGAGTTTTGTTCTGGAAGGAATCCAACTTTTTCTTCCAAGAAACATATAGCAAAGAGTACCAAGCTGGAGCTGCGTACGTAAGTACCGGTATGATATATGTTTTGTACATGGACAATCTGATACGAAGTGGTAGGGGGCTCTTGGCGTGAATGACTGGAAGGAGTCTGCCACGGACGGATTTAGCCCTTGACAAAGTTTGCTTGGCGTGATGGGACAGGTTTAATTTAGCGTCAAGCGTGATTCCAAGGTATCTGACTTTGCGGGTCCATGCTATGGGTGATTTATTTAGAGTTAATTGGACTTTAGGAAATCTACGTAGTGGAGAACATTGGATGGCTTGCGTTTTATCTGTGTTCACTGCAGTTCTCCACTTCCTGAGCCACGGCTGTAGGGCATCCAACTGTTTTTGAATGACCGACGAACCGTATTCCAGGTTCAGAGTCCTGTAGTAGAACATAGCGTCATCAGCAAAGAGTCGCAGTGATACTTTGGGGATGACTGGAATATCGTTAGTGTACAGAAGGTACAGTAACGGACCAAGAACTGAGCCTTGGGGAACTCCTGCCTCGATGGGTCTAGAAGTAGAAAGTGTACCTTCGACAGCAACCTGGAACCATCTGTTGTCGAGGTATGAACTTATGAGATGTACATAGCATGGAGGAACTGGGCTCCGGGCTAGTTTTTAAAGCAGGCCTTCGTGGAATACTTTATCAAAAGCTTTTGATATGTCCAGGAAAACTGCAATTGATTGATTTTTATTATTGAAGCCATTGGAAAGGTCGTTGAGAACTTTTACAAGTTGGAGTGTTGTGGAATGTTCACTTCGAAAGCCAAATTGCTCGGGACGAATGACGTCTTTGAGATGCTGGGTGAGCAGGGAATAAACTAATCTCTCAAAGACTTTAGAAATCGTTGGTAGTAAAGATATGGGCCTGTGATTTTCAGGAAAAAGAGCCGATTTTCCGGGTTTGGGGATCGTGATTATTTTGGCTCCTTTCCATGATGAAGGGAAGTGACCTGTTCGCATTATTCCATTGAAGATATTTGTTATGAGTGCTACCGTAGTAGATGGGATGTTGCGAAGCGCGGTGTTGCTCACGTTGTCTATGCCAGGTGCTTTACGTGTAGGGAGTTTGCTAATGAGATTGGCTACCTGGTCGCATCTGAAAGGGTCGGGGAGAGGCCCCATGGGACAAGCAAGATATTTATCAAGAAAATTTTCCACATGTTCTATGTGGTCATCATCATAGATACGTGCGGCGTTTGGAGTGAATTGGTAAACAGTGTTCGGCCCCAATTAGTTCGGATTAGCGGGACTCTACTATATCAGCAAGAACGTATACACACTACGCAATTAATCTACTGCTGATGATCAAATATTGGTAATTAAATAAACAGAAAATGTGCGAGTTTGTACTAGTATGCCAAGAGTTCCGTACCGTCAACCAAACTAACCAATATCAATAACCAGTCATTATTATATTTCGCATAATAAAGCAATGGTTAATCGGATCCTAAAACTCATGTAAATATAAATATTAAATATAATATGCAATTAAGTTTATAAACTTTTTTTTCAAATTCGTTTCATTCATACTATAATGAAATACGATTTACATAAATTCCAAAGCTACACCAATTAAGGGGCTGCTCCAGTGAAAGAGAAAGCAACCAGCGACTCCAGCACTTCAACCTATAGCCGGATCTAAACAGTGCAGTTTCTTGCAGCTGAGGGACATTGCCTCATTTAAAACCATTTTATAAATAATTCGTCTTTTGTAATTGAGTGCTGGAAAAAAACTGAATATTCTTTATTAAATTGCGTGCAAATTACAAATACCCACAACCCGACGTGGGCAATCACTTTTGCTCAATCCCTGAAGAACATGTTAACTTCGGCAGTTGAGTACTTAGGTTTGTCTGTGTATTTAGCTTCTGCCAATGTCCGAATAAAAAGCACACTCTGCGATGTGAGAATTTCACTATGTCCACATCGCGGAGTGGGTAAAAATTTCGGCCATTGTCCGCATTCGGAGATTGGTTGTGATATATACATTCGGCGGTTATTTTTAACGTATTTCCTCTACTATTTAAAAGACGGATACAGTTATGCGAAAATATGATCTCTTACAGTTATTCATTTTCAGGAGGGACCTTAAATAACCTGCTTATAAAATCCAAAACCAATGAATTTTTGAGATGGGGTGGTAGGGGGGGCGGGCATGGGTTTTTTATTTTGTAAGTAGGTTTTACAACGTTTCCCCTAACGGTGAATAACTGACGAACCTTAGATAATTAAAAAATATAAATCTATTTCCGTTTTTGAAATAATAGAGATGGTAAGTTTGAAAAAAATTACCTGTATATTATGTCCCTTAATGTCTTAACGTTATGCAGCTGATTAATGAAGACTAATGAGTAGCCTAACACAAGTAAACCGAACCCAGTATGTATGTTCGAATCTGCAAAACTGTATTCTACTGTGCCAAACTACCTGTTCATGAATACTAGGTAGGCAGTCTGCTAGGACTACTACAATGTCAAGTTACGAAGTTACTTTTTTTAATAAAATGTATATAGGCTTGACTATAGATATATATTTGCAGCCAATAGTAAATTCCATCCATCTGTGTTACAACATACGTGTTTCGAGTTTGTAAAGTCATTTAAACGGAGATTTCGTGCAATCAGGTAGAAAAACAGGTATTGCTTGAATATATTTCAAATATAAATCTAAAGACTCCCCATTTACCCCTACTTGATCAACGGACATCCCCTAGGCAACATATTTGTTTTCCGTGATATATCGCGAAACCTTAAACCTACATATATATATGCGCTATAAATACATATATACATTACGTTGAATTCAGTTTGTAAACAAGTTCAAATAATAATCTTTCAACATTTTGTGCGTTATACACGGAACTGTTTCAACTTATTATATTAATATTATTTTTATTTTGTTCTAATTTTTCTGCTTACACACTTCCCCAGTAAGAGCAAATTCAACTAAACTACAAGTGAAAAAACATGGACCCAGACCGGGATTTCAGTCTTGATCCATGTTTTATCACTTGTAATTTAATGATATTAATAACTTAAACAAACTAATTGTTAATAATATTTATTATATAGTAGTTTATTTATATAGTATAGATTATTGTATAATACAATTAAAAAACAAACTAATCTTTAAAAACTGTGAAATTTTAATTCTTTAACTGTTTGTTGTTTATGTTTAGTAAAGTATAGCGTTTGTTTTTTACGAGTTTAATCTCATCTCATCTTGTACAACTAAACTAAACAACTGAACTTGTACAGCTGCTCAGGAAATTAAAAAGCTGCAATTAATAATATTCACACATATTGCAATTTATTTAAATTATTAACAATGCGATTTGTTACAATTTATATGTAGAAAGAAGAATGTTCTGTGGGTTTGTATGATCTCATTTGTATCTGTGTTCGCTGTGAACACCCAGACCGTTTGACGAATCCGGACCAAATTTGGCATAGTGGTTGATTAGTACAAGAGATAATATCGTAAAAGTAATTTAAATTACATTTAAGCCGTTAAAAGTTGAAAACCACTCTAAAACAATTAATTTTTAATAATTCTTCTCTATGAGAATAGAGAGTTTAAATTTAGCTCATCTGTATCTTACGGGATACATAAATAAATAAGAACCCTCGCATTATTTGCTTTTAAGGGTTGGATAAAAAGATACCAATTAGCAAAACAATGAATATTCATTATTTTACTTCGCTCGAAGCTGAAGAGCTGACGTATGGTATATTTATTTCATAAAACTAAACAGCCAATTTTGGTCAATACAGTCTAATGGGGTTAAAATGGGGTAACTAAACCTATACAATAAATATAAATTCCACTAACTTGTTACAAGCTAGGGAGCTGAAATTTGGTACGTATTATTCTTAGGAGATAAAGCAGAAATTAACCCCAGTTATTTTTCAATTACTTGAGTGTAAGGGGTTAAATTGGATAACACGAGTAAAAAATAAATATTAATCATGCTTGTACCTGCTATGAAGCTAGGCACTTATTCTTAATATATATATTCTGAAGAAAAAACAATTGCATGTAGATTATTTGCGTCCAAGGGGCTAAATATTTGTAGACAATTTTGTAGGTAAAATATACTAGTAGACAGTTAATGAGTCTCAAAACCTGATTTTTACTTTCTCCACCCTATACGTAGTATATGGAGAAAGTATTGTTTTCGTCAAAATGTTCGAATTTGAATTTTCAGTTGAATTATCTGTTTTGGTGCTCCCAGAACCCC
>JAGFPH010008537.1:9694-25997 GCA_018207615.1 Philaenus spumarius
AGGTGGAATCTGCTACAGGGATACCGAAGTCATCTGCCCAAAGGTATGCCAAAAAGAACAAAATCAAACATTATAAAACTCATTTAGTTCACGGACTGCTTGAAGATGATCCTGACAGACGATTGGAATTTTGTTCGAAAATAATTGAAAAGACTGACGTAGATAGCGAATGGCATGAAGGAATCGTGTTTTCAGATGAAGCGACATTTTATCGAACAGGAACTGTAAACAGGCATAATTGTCATTACTATAATACAAAAAATCCACATATCTTACAAGAAGAGAAATTAAAATCAACAGGTATAACAGTTTGGGCTGCTGTTACCAACGATGGTGTTTTGTCGTATGACATATCCCGACAAACAATGACTGGAGAAAGGTATGCATCAGTTTTAAGCAATCACATAGTTCCTCATCTTTCTCAGCCTGAGATGAAAGACGTTTTTTTCCAACAGGATGGAGCTTCTCCGCATCATGCTAATGTGGCCAAAGCAGTTTTGGACCAAAATCTTCTTGACCTTTTCTATTTCGTTGTCATCAGTGCATTGCGATCGATGGACATCAGTTTGAATAAGGTTTATGGATCAAATAGATTTAATTTATTTATGAGTTACTTATATCTTTAATTCCCTAACGTTGTTTAGTGCTTAGTAACATCGTTAAAATTCAATAATTATGTTGTAACACTTAAGCAAATAAAACTCTTTTAACGAAAAGGTACTATTTCTTTGATATCCCGCCATTTTGTCCTAATGTGTCAGAATTAACTGATTATCAGGTGTATTTCTTTTACATATGTGTATGTTAGGACTGTTGAGTTTCAGGTTTGTAGAGTGTTCGGTGCATCTAATATATTAATTCAAAAATAGGGACCTCTTCGTGGGACACCCTATATAACATTTGCAATGACACCCCAAAACTTGTTCTGGGGAATTGATCGGTGCTCATCGACCTTACGTCTCGGCATAAGAGTCATAAGAGCAATAGCTCATCTCTCCCATAGAAATTAGAACCACTGCCTCCGGCAATGCGATGCGATTACAATATCCAATGCCATCTGTTGAATCTCGATCAGCTGTTTGTAAACACACAACAATTAAAACGGTTTACGTGCGACGTCTAACCTTGAAACGATGAATTTTTCAATCGAACAGAAAATATTTGTCGCTTTTGGAAATAATTAATACAAAGCGATCAGGTGTTTTCAAAGAACCTAACCAAGAGTGGTTAATTAGTGGAGAAAATAAATCCATAAATGGAAAACTATATTACTAGAAAGTGGATCAATTAGAAAGAAATGCCGTGTATTTATAAACACGTGTGGAGGAAGTAAGGAAGTTGGCGCTTGGAGCACGCAGAGGTTTTACAATAATTTAAAGAACTGTCAGTAGGTATAATTAAAACAATAGATATAAGTATAATGATATCAAATCTCATGAATCACACAATGACCTATAACCTAAAGATTGCCAATTCACAAAAACAAAAACAAACCTAGCCTAGGCCTAGCCTACTTCAACCAAGATCACAATAAATTATACCACACTTTTATATAGCACTTTTCCATCTATTAACACACTATAAAATTAACAAACAAGTATTAACACCAATTCTTTAATCACAGTTATCCAGCGTGAAGATCAGAAATCGTATTGAACCCAAACTAGGTTATACCAATGTAAACAAACATCTCAACATATATGATCTATATTAAAGATTGCGATTCGAAAATTTATGTTATAAGAAAATCTAAATACAACCAATAGAACATAATATAGATATGTGTAACATAAATAAGTGTTCAGTAAAACAATGTTAATTAAAGCAAAAGTATTAGTATTTATTTGTAAAGAGATTGTAAAATGTAAATAGCTTAACGATCTAGCATTCAGCCATTAACACACTAGAGTAGGCCTGCTTGATACTAAGGTCGTGGTTTAATACATAATTTTATTTTACTAATATAATGGTAATTTTAACCAATATGGCATACATTTAAAAGAAATATTAATGTGCTAAATAAATACTCATGTTACACGCGAATATGCTATATTCACACAAGAAACATTATAATACATCGAATCTAACGAAATGAACTACAACCGACCAATCAGGAGATCAGATGTGCAACAAAGGAAATAAGATTGGCAATACCAAGACAATTGAAAAATGACCGAACTACCGCCTAGTTTGAAAGCATTCTACAGCCAGGAGTCCAGAGATGAAGATGTGTTTTTGCAATTCCGATATTTATTCAGTTTAAAATAAAAGTGTTACATGAAACAAAACCGTTTAACATTGAACAGAACTTGGTATAGTCTGTATACTTTATAAAGAACAATGGTTAAAATCAACTAAATGAGACTAATTAATCAAATTATTGAACTTTGAATATTTTATCTTGAGTACAAATCTTGATGCCATTTTCTAAATTCAATACTCAATCAATTAAAATCCAAATGCGTATTATAAAAAGATTATCCAAACCCGGCCGATAACCCTTCCCGAGATTTTATAAAAGATTTATTGTCATATGACTTTAGATAATAAATCAACAAATATTACCGTAATTGAGCAAAGCTGATGGGCAATCTTAAGAAATCTGTAAATGAACAATCTGAACAACAATCTTGTGAACCTAATAATATTATCAATATTTTCTTTTAAAGAGTAAATGTATAAGATACAATTTTGATTACAATTAAAGGAAAAATAAAATATATATACTGTTTCTCATTTATAGCTTTTGATTCAAAGTACAGCTATCATTTAATTTCAAAGTAATATAAGATTATCATAAATAGGCTAATCCTATTAGATCATTCAAAGATTAAAATTAGTTTTGTAAGTATTATAAATTTGACGCCCAACTAGTGGGGCATTATTAAAAGAGAGTAGATTATTATAAGTTTTATTTAAAAAGAGAGTAGATTATTGAGCCTTATGAATAAAAAGAAGCAAAACCTTTTATTTGCAGTTTTTAAAGCAAACCCTTCTATGTATATGATTAAAAATATAAAGCAACACCTTTTACTTCGAGGTAAGAGCAAATCCTTGTTTGGTTGATCCATATACTTCGAAAGTAGCAAATGCATATGAATAAAACTTATCCGTTACTTCAAATGTAAAGCAAATCCTTCAGAACTGATGCATCTAGTCAGTCGCTGAATTATCAGTGAAGTAAAAGGTTGTGTTTGTTTGTTTTTGCCATCATGGCAGATTTAATTCGAGTGTGATGTGTTAAACATTACAAACCTCGTTCTTCTCCATTAACAGGAGATTTCAAGAGCTTGTATAGGTTTGAAGAAGAATGTGACTTGTAAAATGCGCAGTAACTCGTGACGTCATCAATGCCCAGTTTCTCATAAAGCTCCATAAGCTTCTCAACGAGCCTTATGTAAAAATTGAATAACTTTAAAAATATTTAACCGATTTTAATAAAATTTGAACCACATATAGAAAACATATCTAAAATAACAATTAAAAAAATCAAGTAGTTACAACAAATTTTAATACCTTTACTGATTAGGCCTATAAAAATTACTATTTCAAATTCGACAAATGGTGAACAATGTTTTTTTTTATTTTGTATTATTTAACATTTATTTTAATTATGTATGGAGTTATGAATCTAATAAGTTATAGATAATTTTATTGTGAATCCAAATCTTTTTTAATTTTTAAAATCGAATATATATATATCAAAAGATATATATACATTTAAAAAATGTATTTAAAAATTTTATTTACAAAGTATACATATTCGATAGGTACCTACTAAAAATTTAATAATAATAATTTATAAATAAAATAATGTATCGTACTTGATGATTTTTTTACAGAATGTGTATAACAATATAATACTCTGTTAATACGACTGCAATCAATAATGAACTGCTGATTTTCATTTCTCTTTCACATGTCAACTGTTTCATCCATTTACTTCCAGATTGAAGGATTTGCTCACAAGTAAAAGATAAGCGTTATTCATGTGTAAGGAAGGAAATGCTTTTACTCCTAACTTTTGGTTGAAACAAAACCTTTTACTTCTAACTTTTACTTTAAAGCATTAGCTTCACTTTTATTCATAAGGCTCATTATATAAGCTTCATCGATGAAATTAATTTATTAAATTTTTAGTGGACCTGGCAATGCTTCGCTATTGCTTGGTTAAATTTTAAGGGTGGTTATCCCATTTCATCAATTTGACTTAAGTAATAGAATTGCAAATGTTTTTTTTATATCAATTAAGAATAATATTAAATACTTTTAGCTTTATAGTTTGTAGGAATTAGTGCAATTTATAATTATTATTGTAGGGTATATATGTAGTAGCTACCCCATTTAAATCTTTTTGTTTGTAGTGACGATATTCTCTAAAAAAAAACTCCCGGCACTAATATGTGTAAATTGTGAAATTTTAGTAAAATTTCTTGAGTAGTTTTTGAGAATATAGAAAAATTAAGTGGGTGGTCATTATTTAATTTTAAGGGAAGTTATTCCGTTTCATCAATTCGACCTAAGTAATCGAACGGCAAAATTTACAGAAATGATGATCGATTAGGACAGAGGCACTTGGATCTAAGTCGGGTCGTGGGGGTAACTGTGACCTAAACCCGCAATATCCCCAATATTTGTCCACAAAATCCCTAATTTTGCCCATAATTTTTACAGTTCTTCAACTTTTTAACAGGAATTTTTAATATTTTCGGAATAAAAAGTATCCTAAAATATTCTCCGAAAAGTCTTCTACATTTTAATGAAAGTTTCGTCAAAATCGGTTCAACCATTCCCGAGATCAGCCCGGATAAACAGACGGACAAAAAATTATAAATGTGCGTTTAGGTTTTGGTATTGTCAGTATTGTGTAAATAACCGTATGAGCTTAGAAAAAAACTTATATTTCACACACAGACACTTCAATGTTTAGATATTCCTATTTCAAAATCGTTTTAAACTGCCCCAGCTGTTCTTAGTTTCTGTTAATATCAGTTTGTGTAATATAATATTATTACAATCGCTTTTGTACTTTTAAAAATAGATGTACGTGCGAAGTCGTTAAGGAGAACGATTTTTCGGTAATTGAACAGAACAAGAACAATAAAAGCCGGCAGGCCTGTGATTAAAACAGAAACCAAGCCAGTTACCGCATACTTCCGTTCAGTGTTGCCACCTTGACAATAACAAATCTAAAACTGGATCACCTTCGTCATGTATTTTACAATAACTCGATCCAGACTTACAGTGGAATGGTATAATAATCAAATGTGTATATACAGTGCATACAGAATTTTAACAAATAGGCCTACAGTTTTACTCACCATCCTTATAATGGTAAACATTTACCAGATAAAAAATCCCTCAGCATAGTTAGGTAGGCCTTGATAAAGTTTGTTGTTAGCGAATTTCCATAGCAAACATGAGCTATTGTAGTGGCCCTTGTGGTGAGACCCAAGGTCGGGAGTAGCAAATGAGCACCGATCATGGTCCCCAGAACACGTTTTGGGGTGTCATTAAAATGCATATATATATATATGTATATATGTGTTCGCACTCTAGCGGCCGCATTTTAAGTCCAATTTGGTTCAAATTTGGTACACGTGTTGGTTGTCTATGTCGCTCGGACGAGTTCGTTAGCCAAAAAAATCCAACAACCGGAAGTAAGTTTTTTGACCGGAAGTAACTATTTTTTGAGTTCTTTACTATGAGAATGAAACTTTTTTCGGGTTTTTTCTAAAAATATAAATGTAAGATGTTATTCTGCACATTTTGTTTTTTTACGCGACCTTATAGCTCGCTTGGTTCCCCCAAAATCGACCAAAACGTAAAATACAGTATAAGTACCCGGTTCGAAGCCAAGTGGTGCAAACTCGCGAGGCCACTAGGAGGAAACAAATTCTACTAATATATTGCGTACACACAGACAGCTGTTCAGCGCCTTCGTGAGTAGACCTATTTCCCAAACATATTTGAAACCCTAAAACATAGGCATATAAACTTAATTTTGGAAATATTCTCAACTCACGTCAGCGGTCCAGCTGCGTGGTCGAATTATTTTTAAATAGTATTTGTATTGACTAGGGGAAACCCCTGCGTGCTCCGCATGCCAACCCCGTTGGAACCTTCTGTACACATAATCATGTTATGTTTTCTTTATAATAAAGGTGTAGGATAATAATAACCCCAAAGCTAAGATGGTAAATAATGTTAAATGTTCAAATCAAATTGTTTCGTATATTTTATAACAGCAGTTATAATAAAGGTTAAAAGAACCGGCAAGGCTCAGGTCTACACTTTAAAAAAAAACCTAAACTAAAAGTTAAAAATACAAATAGTTGCTTTAAAGTGTGAAATCAGCTGTTGATGGAAGTATTAGAGCACCCAGCTGTTTTATCTGTTATTTCATTCAATCGGTTCCTATGTCAATTCATCAGTCTAGGCATAACCTAAGAATTTCTTCCGGATAAATTTACAAATATGGAAATAAAAATGTTTTTATCAAAATGAATTATAGGCTATGTTACTCAGGGATAGTGTAGCTTTTTGTTAGTAAAACAATTTTTTCAATCGGTTCAGTAGTTATAGAGATTACCCCCTACTTCAAACAAATTTTACCTCTTTATAATATTAGTATAGATATACCAAAGTATATAATAACAGATTTGTGAAAGCTCTGGTCACTAACAATAACCTGTACATCTCTTTTATACGGTCCGTTATACACTTCAGCACACTCTTTATCGAGGGGTTGTACATCAGCATCTGAAGCCAAACACACTGATTCCGCTTCCTCTCGGGATTTTGCCAAATGATTTTGTTTAGATGCGTGCTTTTTAACTCCACGGAACTTCAAGATTGTTGACCGAGCGTAAGCGAGGTCTCCGTTTTAACTCGACCGTTCGGCATTTCGTCTGTGTGTCTATATGTCTGTGTGTCTGTCTCACTGTCTCACGATTACGGCCAAACGCCTTGACCGATTATGATGATTTTTTGCATGAATGTTCCTTATTCCTAGGCCGAGCCATGTATATATAAGGTTTTTTCCATTTTTCATTTTTAACCCCTTAAATAAAATAAAAATGACGGCCGGACCGTTTCTCTCAGTGTAAGCTTTTTTCCAAAGCCAGTTTGTGGCTTAACCGTAAATCGAATTTAAAAACTAATAAGATTTTGCTAAGAAAATTAAATTTTAAACAAAATTGTATTCTTGATTTTTTTCCTTATCTCTAATGGTAAGTTCACAAAATGGCCGTAAACTTCGAATTTGTTAAAAATCGTCCAAGTTTTTGTATTTCAACCATGTTTTTATACGTTTATTCTAAACCAATTCAAACGTGTTCCATAGCTTTTTTTGTAGATAAAGGTTTAAAGAATTCATAAATGCCAGTAAAAAAAATGATTGAAGTAAAATTAAGAAAGTTATTAGCTCAAGAAACAATCACGTTCGGTAACGAAAGGAAAATGTTTAACTTTAGGCCTACATAAAAAGTAGTAAAAATTATTGTAATTTTTTTCATAAAAGTTAAAAAGTTTCGTAATTTAGTTCTAAATAGAATTGTATAAAAATATTTATCAATTTCAAATTTATTATTTTGAAAACACCAGTTTTTATGTTCCTACTACAAGATTGCAAACAAAACTAGGCCTGTTTTGAATAGTAATTCAGGAATATATCATTTGCCCAAAAATGACATATTATTATAAGAAAGTGTAGAGGACAAATCAAAGAATTGAACTGTATACGTGTAAATTATCATTGTAAATTTCATAAAAGTATTTGACTTAGCTTTACTTGAATTACAAAATTAAATGAAACAAATGAAACCTCGCGGCGATAAAGGACGTACAAAAAATGACCGTAGCACACCGTGGGAAGTGTTGGTACGAGATCACTATCACGACGTTTTAACATCGTTTGTTTTCATTATTTCTAATATTGGAATATGATATGGATCTTAAGTTAACTTATGATACATTGTTAAGTTTGAGTTATTTAAGTATGCAAATATTTAATTGTATGTTGTCCCTCTAAAACGCGATATTTGTATCTTTTTATGATATATGTATACGCATTATTAACCTAAATAAAGCACAATGCCCCTAAAAGAAAATCTTTAGCAGTTAAAGCTCAAGAAAAGAAATAAAAACGAGAACTAGAAATCCCGGAATCGCGGGAATTGTAAATAATATTTCACTGGCTAAACCTTGTGCTTACCTCCTTACTGGCACACTATTTTTAACCTAAGCTCAAAACCACATTTGTTATTTCAACGAGCAATGTCTACTGTTCACAGAACTACTAGTATAGATGTTGTGAATTGTAACACGGCTTAGCGTTAGCATGAGAAAGTACGGGCAAGCGCGCGTGTGGATGATACAATAGTTTTCTGTTTACAGGAATGGACTCCGACAGACTTTGACAACAAACCAAGCATCCTGGAGAATATAGAGGACCCGAAGTACAAAGCATGGGCTTTGGATCTCAATGAAATCTACAAGACATTGATGCGACGTGTTAGAGAAGACGTCAATCACAACCAACAGTTGTATTCCTTGATCTATGTTCCTCATCCGTAAGTACTGGATGTAGTATTTGTACACACCTGTTTAATTAACCCGATGTTACATTCTGATCTAGGCCTAACCTTAAAATCAGTTATTAACGAATGTCCGTTGGAAAATTGGCTAGTGCAGCGACTCTTTTGGTAAGACCTAAGGTCGGGAGTGGTCATTGAGCAGGGATCACGGTCCCCAGAACAAGTTTTAGGCTGCCAAATTGTACAGGTCCTTAGGTCCATTAGTGATTGTCCTTATTCGTGTGGGAATTACCTAAGTAAGCTCTGCGGCTGTGGTAACATCGACGGAGTTGACTCCTACACATACTTGGGTGCCTTGTTTGATAAACGCTTAAATTGGTCGGCACATGTTGACTATTTGAGTCGTAAAATTAGAAAGTTAATCTATGTTTTTAGGAATCCAAATGAAGTATTATACTTTCGGGAAATAAGACAACTGTACTTTGCTTATTGCCAGTCTTTGCTTTTGGGGGGGATAATAGTTTGGGGATGCGCCTGCAAATCCATACTGGCTCCCTTAGGTGTCCTCCAGAGATCTGTTATGAAGATGGCGCTGCGTAAACCAAAAAGACATCCTTCTGACGAGCTGTATGACTGTTTAAACGATTTGAATATCAGATAACTTTTTGTAAATACTCTTTCAACTTTTTTGCATAAAAATTCCAATTTCATTTTTTCTATTTCGAGTCATTCTCATTTTACTCGTCATTCTCAAGCAGTGGGTATAAGAACAGATAGGCTTTATAGATCTGTATCTACTTCTAACTCATGTTACGTTTCACAGATGATTTTCCGTAACATTCCAAGAAACCAGAGACATTTTCAAAATTATAAAGTTAAGGCCTATAAAAAGCAAGTATCTTTATGGTTAGGGGAGGGGGAGGGATTATTGTGAGTCCGTCATTTTTTCGGAGTACGAATAAAGTTATGTTTAGCCTGTATGTCGCTCTTTTTATCTTTTCATTTTTTATCTCGAGTTCTATTCTGATTCTTTGTAGGGGAATTTTTGGTGTGGGCACAGGAGTGACGTTGTCGTTATGGTGATGACCTATTTATGATTTCTTGTACTTTTTAAAATTGTATTTTTCTTCTCTCGTTTTCCATAATTTTTATTGTAAAGTTACGTTGTGCATGACTAGTGCCTCGTGTCTATGTGGACACTAAATTCATAGACGATAATTTGTAAATTGTTTGTAATTTATTTATGGAATAAATAAATAAATAATTATATTATTATATGTGTATCAACATGTTAATGTCATGTGCGCATGTTATTATATATGTATTTATGTGTTTGTCCAAGAGTGCTACACAAGTTAGTTTTCCAAGTCGTTCGGACGAGTTCGCTAGCCAAACAAATTCTGTAATTATATACGCCTTCGTGAGTAGACCAATTTCCTAAATAGTTGGTTGAAACCCTAAAATCATATAAACCTCGTTCAACTCACGTCAGCGATTACCCTACTGTTCCGTCGAATATCTGTGTTTCGTCTACGAAAGTAAATTGATAAACTCGGTTGTAACAATTACTTCATTATAACCTTTAACAATAGACCGCTTTAATAAGCATGCCAGCGCTATCTGTTTGCCAAAGACTACACTAGAACAGATTGTGTGCTAAATTCAGTATGATTGTTACGTCGACATTTCGATAGGTAAATTTCCTATTTAAATCGATGTACAGTATGACGAATATTCCGGCCTCCCGCAGTGGGGGAAACGATGGTGATAGTGGAAACAGTTACGTCGCTTTGGAAAGGGCGAGGGAGCGTCGCCCCCCAATAATTTTAGAATCCAAAAAGTTTTGAAATTTGAGATTTTGAAAAACTTAAGATTTTGATATTGGGACTAAATTGCACGCAAAAATCTCGAAAACTTTGGGTTTGGGTTTCGAAAGTTTTTGTTGGTAATTATCAACATTCACAAATAACAAGCAAATTACCATTTCAAAGCCGATGATGTTGGGCAAATATTTCTGTACCAAATAAAAATGGATCGTCTTCTTTTAAACGATGTTGTGGGAAATTTAGTTCCGACCCTTGTTAATGCGGCAACACTGCCATGCCTTTCCAGGCCGCTAGACCGATGTTGCCAGATTGGGGTTTTTCCCGAAAGTGGGGAAGTTTTTAAGTTTGCGGGAAATATTGGGGAAAAGTATGGGGAATGTTTCGATAATATTACGAATGTGTTGAAATTCTTGTACAAAATTAATAAACGGCACCAGCAACTGGCACATACTTTCTCACATATTTATTTCTCAACATATTTAAATTATTCAACAGATTCACTGTGACTTGTAGGCTGGGAGAGGCGATTTTTTATTAAAGCTGTTTTCCCATAAAAATCCATAAAATAACGGAAAAACCAACTTTTCTCAAAAACGGCTCGAACGATTTTGATTAAAATTTTATAGTTTATAGTACTTTAGGTCCCTAATAAATTATAAAATTTTAATCAAAATCGTTGGAGCCGTTTTTGAGAAAAGTTGATTTTTTTACGTTATTTTAAGGGTTTTTATGGGAAAATTACCCTTAAAAATAAAAAATTCACAAAAATGAAATGAAAAAAACGCCTGGAGATATCGTAGTACCTCCATACCAAATTGCATCAAAATCGGACGACTGGTTTAGGCTCTAGGTCTGATAACATCCACACAGACACACACACAGACATCACTCCGAAAACCACTTTGGTGGAACGGATATTTCCACCAAAAACTCAAACTCGAAAATTTTGACGAATACAATACTTTCTCCATACAGGCCTACTATGGTATAGGGGGAGAAAGTAAAAACTCAGTACTCAATATAGCAGGTGCCGTGTTGAAAACCCTACTTGGAGAAGTCCATTTAACAATCCGAGTGTGAACCACCAGGGCTCCATCTTTACTGGGATTTATTACAGACAGCAAAATCCGGAGACCTCTTCTGCGCTTTGGAACCCCCGCCACAGAAATCGGCAAAAATGGTGAAAATTGTCGAGAAATTTTAGATATTGTCCCCACCCCTCCAATAATTTGTTTAGCAACGTCCCTGACTGGAACCCCACTAATTTCGCAACAAAAGAATAAGAGGTGAATAAATATTCGTTCTTCCAGTTTTACTGCATTAATAGGGTAGAAAGAACCACTCATCATCCGAAGGGCGGAACAGTGGCCATATAAAACCATTGAGTGAACTTTGTTGGAACTTATAGCTTATGTATTTTATACAGGCACTTTTTATCATATACTAGCTGACCCGTACGGCGTTGCCCGTGGTTGTTAGTATTTTCAGTCTTTTTGGCATAATTTTATTCTTTTAAGTGTTCGTTGAATACCCGTGCGTATCCTACTGTGGTCATGAAAATAAGGCTACGCTATTTAAGAAAGCACTGAAAATTGTATTCCTGTAAACTACTATCTAACATGAAAAAGCTTTAAATATATCGTTTTAATTTATAGTTTTTACTAATTTTGACTTTCACTTAATTTCATTGACAATGTTGCGAGCACCTACAGCCTAAAAGGAAGCTACGTACCAAATTTCATTCCAATTCGTTCTTATAGGGATTTTTAGTAACTTCGACCCCCCCACCCAAACCGCCCTAAAATTTCGAATTTCTTTTAACCCTTTCTTAGCGAGGGTTTAAATTAGCTGGGGGTCGTAGAAAAGATATTTGAATCACTTTGTAACATCCGCGTTAATTTAGGATGTAACAAACTGGTTCAAATAGAGTTTGTAATTTTAAATGTATAGGCCTAATTAGTATAAGATATTGTTTAGTATTTAAATATGCAATTACATATCAAAATAAAGCTACGAATGTGATATTTTAATGGTATTTAGTTTAATTCAGATTGTTTGTTTAGTTTTCAATATAATATGTTTAAACTCGTGTACGTTTATGGTTATGCATGGTGTCAAATAATTTGTTTGTTATTATTATTATTGATAGCGAAAATATATTTTGAAAAGTATTAAAAAATTCATAGTTATGGTATATTTTATATAAACAATATTTTAAACAGCATATCTCTAAGTAGGCCTATATAGATAGGTATTTAATAACCAATGTTTGAGTTGAATTATAATTCTGTAAGCATTTTTCATTGATTTTTCCTTGTGTTTGTTTATAGTTTTTCAATCTAACCTTAAAAAGCTGTTAGTTTTGAAGAGTATTAAAGTGATTATAAATTTGCTAAGTAATGTTGCTATGGTAATGATTGTAAACAAACATAACGTGTTGCTAAGCTTTTTATACGAACAGCTGTTTTTTTAAGCTATGGTTTTGAGTTCATACAGTAAAGGCGGTTGAGTTTCTTCCAAATTTGAAACTTTTTCGGGAAACTCTTCAAGTTTTTCTTTATGTATAAACCTTCTATGAACTACTGCAAACATTTTAAGACCAAAATTAGCCAAATCGGTCCAGCCGTTCTCGAGTTTTAGCGAGACTAACGAACAGCAATTCATTTTTATATATATAGATTAGTAAAACGACTGCTGAATCAACAGTGCACCACTGAACTTCCTCAATTGTTTTTATGAATGTCCATGTTTTAATAAAGGTTGTTCCACAGAAAAATGCAAATTATTTACTACTAGGGGTGAAGGATTAATAATAACCCCGAAGTTAAGACGGTAAATAATGTTAAATATTCGAATCAAATTATTTCGTATATTTATAACAGCAGTTATAATAAAAATTAAAAGAACCAGCGAGGCTCAGGTCTTTAATACAAACCTACCCTAAAAGTTAGAAACACAAATAATTGCGTCGAAGTTTGTTAATGGAAATATTAGAGCAAACAGCTGTTTTATCCGTTATTTTGTTCAATTGGTTGCTATCGTAATGAATGTACAGTAAATACATGTGATGGTTCATCAGTCTAGGCCTAACCTAAGAATTTTGTCGGACTAAATTTACAAATATTGCAATAAAAAAACTTACTATATCATAATCCAAACACCTATCACTATTTTAACCACGCCAACTGTATTCTTTACTAGGGGGAACCCCTGCGTGCTCCGCACGCCAACCCCGTTGGGACCTTCTTATCGTGTTATGATTTCTTTATAATAAAGGCGGAGGATTAATAATAACCTCAAAGCTAAGACGGTAAATAATTTAGATAAAATAAAACCTGAACACAAAATCTCACAATAAATACGTTTACTAACCTCAAACGCGTTTCAACGACAATGTCGCCATCCTCAGTGATGCACGGGCTACAGTAACCAAACTATAACTGATCTAACAGTGTGACAACGCACCGTATAAATACCTAACCAGAAGGGGCGTACCCTACAGGGGGCGTGTCATAACCTATGCTAAGGCGTTAACCACCGCGTACCGTTTATCAAATATCTTAACAATATAACTTAAATAAGATTGCTAAACTAATATTAATATTTAACAAAACATAGCATTATTACATTAATAAAGAATACTGTAAAGGACCTAATTCATTATTCACAATTATGTTACGGTATTTGTTAATATAAAAAGTTTCCCAAGCGTCCAATGTGTTGGGTTTTGTTACATGTTTTAACAGTTTAGAATTTTCTAT
This sequence comes from Philaenus spumarius, assembly GCA_018207615.1. NCBI lineage: Eukaryota > Metazoa > Arthropoda > Insecta > Hemiptera > Aphrophoridae > Philaenus > Philaenus spumarius. The sequence goes on from JAGFPH010008537.1 coordinate 23,819, forward strand.
TTTAAAATGATGATTTTCATCTAAACAATGCTTAGCCATAGCAGATTTATCAGGCCTATTATATTTTAAATGAGAAAAGTGTTCTTTACCTCGTATCTTCATGCTTCTTATGGTTTGACCTATATACTTTTTAGGACACATTTCGCAGTTAATACAGTAAATTCCGGATTTGTCGTGTTCTTGAATTTTGTCTTTAGGATTACCCAGCATCTTACCAAGATTATTATCAGCCGTCAAAGCTACATTCAAATTTGCATATTTCGCTAACGATTTTCTAACAACATTACATAATGGTGGGGCAAACGTTGTTTTAACCCATCGTTGTTGGGGCTTGTTGCTCACAAGAGTGCACCTTGATTCCTTGATTTTCTTGAAATTCATTTTTCTTACTATGTTGTCTATTAATTCTTTAGAATACCCATTAAAAATCGCAGCACCATACATATATTTCAGTTCTTTCTCGTAGTTATCCTTAGATAACGGCAAGTTAACCAATCTGTGAGCCATATATATATATATACGGTAAATAATGTTAAATGTTCAAATCAAATGATATCGTATATTTTTATAACAGCAGTTATAATAAAGGTTAAAAGAACCGTTAAGGCTCGGGTCTACGTTTAGTAAAATCCTAACCTAAAAGTTAGAAATACAAAGTTTGAAATTAGCAGTAAATGGAAATATTAAAGCAAACAGCTGTTAACTGTTATTTTATTTAATTTATGGTAATAAATGTTAGTACATGTGTTGATTTATCAGTCTAGGCCTAACCTAAGAATTTTTCCCGACTAAAACTATACAAATATTGAAATAAAAAATGTTTTTATCGAAATAAATTATAGCCTAAGTTACTCGGTGGTAGTGTAGCTTTTTATTAGTAACACTATATTATCGATCGGTTCAGTAGTTTCAGAGATTACCCCCCTACATACAAACAAATTTGACCTCTTTATAATATTAGTATAGAAAATTGTAGCTGGAGGAAGAAAGTATTTTAATGGTACTCGCTGCGCTCGCGCGTTGACATTTACTTTCGGGGCGTCCAAGCGATGCTAAGTCGCAAATAACTGTTTAATTTACGTTTTAACGCCTTCATTCGGAATCTGCAAACACCGCGTATTCAGCACTGTTCTAGATCGGACCTTCGAAACCGGGACTCGGCGGGGCGGAACACTCCCGCGTTCCCGGTAAGTTTCCGATGTTTTCAGGCGCACTAGTACAACAGGATTGATATTTTCAAGGATGTTCCTCTTGGCAACAGTCTATAGTCGCCGGTAACCGGTTATATAATTTGCACTCGGGGAAACGGTAATGTATATAGTTATGCCTGACTGACTGGGCGAAATAATTGTCATACAATCTGCGCTAACAATGCGCAGGTGTTACCTTCGTCCGATTGTTTCGACAACAGCTGAGTAGCTAGACACTGAGGAAGACGACTTTGTCGTTGAAACGCGTTTCACAATTAACTCATGAGAATTGTGTTCTGTTTTTTTCCTTCCTAGTCCAACTCGATTGTATATATTCACTAGCTGACCCGTACGGCGTTGCCCGTGGTGGTTGGTATTTTCAGTCTTTTTAACGTAATTGTATTCGTTTTAAGTGTTCAGTCAGTGAGTGGTATTTGGCTTTTATATATATAGATCTTTTAAATAATAAAAGCACTATTGTCATAATAATAAAAGATCTGAAATTATGATTTTAGTAACTTTGATCCCCCCAAACCAATCCTAAAATTTTGAAATTTTTCATACCCTTTCTTAGTGAGCACTTATGGCACTAGAGGAAGCTACATACCAAATTTCATTCCAATCCGTTCGGTAATTTTGGAGAAATCGTGATTTAGTAATTTTTACCCCCCAAACCCCACTAAAATTTCCAATGTTTTCAAACCCTTTCTTAGTGAGCAAATATGGCCCTAGAGGAAGCTACATACCAAATTTCATTTCAATCCGTTCGGTAGTTTTTAAGAAATCGTTTTTTATTAACTTTGATCCCCAAACCTCCCTAAAATTTCGAATTTTTTCAAACCCTTTCTTAGTGAGCACCTATGGCCCTAGAGGAAGCTACATACCAAATTTCATTTCAATCCGTTCGGTAGTTTTTAAGAAAACGTTTTTTAATAACTTTGATCCCCCTAAAATTTCGAATTTTTCAAACCCTTTCTTAGTGAGCACCT
>JAGFPH010008537.1:28337-54683 GCA_018207615.1 Philaenus spumarius
TTTTGAAAAACAACCCCCTTTTTGATCAAAAAACCCCAAAAAATCAGTTATTATTTTTTATAAAAAAACGGCTCTAACGATTTTGATCAAATTTGGCTTATTTGTAGCCTTTAATGGGCCCTGCCATATGCAAAAACCCGCATCTTTCTAAAAATTCTCGTTTATCTAATAATAATAATAATAACAGATTTTTGGGTTTTTTTGGCCATAAAGGGGGTTGTTTTTCAAAATTTTCCAAAAATTTTTTACGTGCATCTATAAAGACCTAATTGACGTGTTTGGTGCAAATTTGTTCGAAATCGATCGAATAGTTTTCTCTCTAGATAATAATAATAATATTTATTAGTTAATCTCCAACTTTAATAAAAAAAACTCTCCTACCCCACCCTACAAGTCACAGTGAATCTGTTTAGTAATTTTAATGTGTTTGTGAGAAAGTATGTGCCAGTCCTGGTACCGTTTATTGTGTTTTATACTTGTACAATATATAATCCTTGAGATTAACGTCAGTAGCCTTCCCCCAGTTTATGAAAGCATTACAAAAATCCTTGTATCGCACTGTGCGCTCCACAGTTCCAGCGGTGCGGCGTTTGGTCGTTGTGCGCATGCCCCTCCCGCAGTACCCCTAGCGTGAGGTAATCGAACTTCTAGTGGTGATTACAACTATTAGTGTCGATAAATAATATTCGATATTATAAGCCATTTAAATGCCAAACCCTTAAGGAGAGCGGGAGGTTCCTATGTCGCCTATTTTAAAATAGCCAAATTTAGGTACATGTTATTCTGAAACGGTAAGCACTAGACAATTGAAACTTTTACAGTTTATTTTATGGTCATATACGAACACATGGTATTATAATCATTATCCTGAACTAAATGTGTCTTAAAATATATATATATATATTTTTTTATAGTTAACAATTTTCAATTTGTTCCCCTTTTTTACAACTATATCAGCTAATTGAAATACACTATGGTCATAATTATTATTCTATAGTAGATGTATTTTGTAATATGCATACATCAAAGAAATATCTGAAACAGTTTCTGAGAAAGCTGTACCTTTGTTTAAAAAAAGTAGTTTTTCGGAAAACAAGCGTTAAAGTTTGTTAAGAGGAGAGCGAGGGTTGTATCTTTTCCATGTTAATTTTGCATATTCAGTATACAGTTTTCTCAAAAACCATTGAAGATAATTGAACCAAATTTTTACCAAGTGTTCTATACTTTAACACAGGGATTTTGAAAAATATCATTAAATAAATGTTTTATTACATTTTTTAATTTACATTAAACATTCTTGAAAATTTTAATTACATTTTTTTTAAATTGAAACTACTGGAGATATCTTTATTTCTCTGTGTTAAAGTATGCACTAGTAAGTTGGTAAAATGTGGTAAAAATTTGGTTGAAATACATGCAGTAGTTCTTGAGAAATCTGCGCCAAAAGTTAAAAAAAAAACACGGTTTTCGGGAAACGGCAATAAATTATGTACATAAAACAATTCGCTTGTAAACGAGGGGCGAGATAGGCAATATAGTCCAGTCAAATAGTCTCCGATGGTGCTTGTTTCAGGAAAAAAATATAGAAGTTTTTTTTTCACTTGTTCTATATGTTTTTTGGGATGCTGAATCCGAATTTCAACTTTGCTACTTCCTACGGATATGGCTTCACACCGAAAATCGCAAAAAACCTTAAAATTTTTGACCTTTTTTCAGTTTTTTGCCAAAAAATCATAAAAATATGCGGTTTTTGAGGTAGACCTTCCTATATAAAAATAAATTACATTAAATTGCCTACAAAAAACATTCTTCAAATGTATTTTTTGATTGAATGGTTTAGCCGCTAGAGCGCGCTGAAAAAAGGCAAAAATTCCCCACTTTGTTGAAAACCCGGTTTTCTTGTTATTTTGTCGGTTATAAGTTAACACCTATGCTTGTAATTATGAAAAACTTGGATTCTGCTAAAACCACATTAAATTTCCTACTAATTTCACACCTTAATCACTTATTTTGGCCAAACATTGTAGCCGCTAGAGCACATTGAAGTTTTATGTCATATTACGCGAAACCGCTAAGTCAAGAGCCCTTCACACAAAACTCAGTAGATACCTATATTATCACTATCTACTTATTAAAAACTATTTATTTGATTTTTACAATTATTAATTAATGTAATTACTTATTCATTATTTATCAATTTAATTACTACTTATTAATTATAAATTAATGTAATTTACTCATTCATTTAACATCATTTTAATTAAGTACCAATTATTATTTATATATTAACAGAACCGTTGTTGTACAGGTTGGTTTGTTGTTTTCAAGGGAGGATGTAGGTCTCCTTTGAATTTAGTAGGTAAATAAGACACAAATTCATAATAATATACCGGATCCGACAAAAGGTGGCCTCCCCCCTCTTTTCAGGTGGCTTCTTATCATTCAGCGACTCGGCCTGCCCTTCCTTTAGGACCCTCTCTGTCCGTTTACTTCGAATCTCCGTGGGTGCTGTGTACAAAATATTAAGCGTCTTTGTTTTTATCAGTTATTAAAATAAAAGTATCTACGTCCGATAAAAATTGTGCCATTTGTGATCAAGTGTTGGCCTTTCGTTAGGTCCCTATTATTCAATTTACTTCGAATCTTGTGTTGTGTACAAAATATTAAGCGTCTTTGTTTTTATCAGTTATTAAAATAAAAGTATCTAGTCCGATAAAAGTTGTGCTATTTGTGATAAAGTGTTGGCAGATTGAACCCCGAAGGCAGTGGTGAAAGAAAAAGGGTTGAAGTCATTCGTTGAAGCTAGTAAGACGAGAAAGGATGATAAGGTAATTTTATTCAGTTGAAGTGCATGATGTATGTAGGAAGCAATATGTAAGAGAAACATGTATTGTTGCTGCCAGCAAGACGGCTGAGGAGGGTAGTTATAGTCAGGGTCAAGAACTTCGATCATGCAAACCCATATTTCATTTTAAAAATAATAGCTTTTTGTGTGGGGTTGAGATACCTCCAAACTATCAAGCGAAACAATAAAAAGTTGACCCCAGCTTCACGCAATCCTGTGTTTGTAGTGAGGAATTTGAATGTGAGGGTGAATGTTTTAAGGCTGGCCACACAATGTAATGATGAATATTGTAAAGCCATTATAAACCGTTTACAACCATTTCCAGACTTGGTAGCTGTTGATGGACAGTACCACTTGTCTTGCATGAAAAACCTACACATTCATGGCCTCTCTGTAGATAGCAGGGCTCGTGGTCGACCCAAAGATGAAGTAGGTAAACAGTTGCAAGCAATATTCAATTACCTCGAAAGTAGTGATGAAGAGTGCCAATTCACCTCAGAGGAACTTTTGAGCAAAATTGAAGGTGACAACCCCACACTGGAAAATAGTTAGAACTCGCCTTATTGAGGAATATGGCAATGACATATTTGTCAGTAAACATGAACCTCATGTTGTGTGTTTTAAAAACACTGGATATAAAATTCTCACCGATGCATGGTACACTGGACAGAAAAAAGATTCTGAAAAAGTGGAAAGACGTCGCATAGTCGAGACAGCTGCAACAATTATTGTTGAGGACATACGATCTTAAATTTCCATGCAGTTCCCTAACACCATCATGTTTCCTTTCATTTTTCAGATGAAGAGCCTACCCCTGGGCCTTCACAGCCTACAGCCCAAGCAGTGGTTCCAGAAGAAAGAGTTATACAATATTGAATTCACTGCATTCATACTAAAAAAATGCAACTATTCATTCGATAGTATCATTGCTAATAATGTCCCTTTCATATTTCAGAAGAGCAACCAGGACCTTCAATCACTAAGCGTCGTAAACTGTAGCTGTCCATCTCTTATTTTATTTACTAACCTATATTTATTATGATAATTATTATGAAAATTTATAATAAATTGTTTTTGTGAAACTTTTTATATAAGTATTTTGTGTCTGAATACCAAAACATACTTTGGACAAAAGTTGATATAATTAATAAGTAGTAATTAAATGTATATATATGTATGTAATTAATAAGTAATTACATTAATAAATTATAAAGACCAAATAAATAGTTTTTAATAAGTACATAGTGATAATATAGGTATCTAAAACTGAGTTTTGTGTGAAGGGCTCTTGACTTAGCGGTTTCGCGTAATATGACATAAAACTTCAACGTGCTCTAGCGGCTACACTCTTTGGCCAAAATAAGTGATTAAGGTGTGAAATTAGTAGGAAATTTAATGTGGTTTTAATTTAATTAGCAGAATCCAAGTTTTTCATAATTACAAGCATAGGTGTTAACTTATAACCGACAAAATAACGAGAAACCGGGTTTTCAACAAAGTGGGGAATTTTTGCCTTTTTTCAGCGCGCTCTAGCGGCTAAACCATTTAATCAAAAAATACATTTGAGGAATGTTTTTTGTAGGCAATTTAATGTACTTTATTTTTATATAGGAAGGTCTACCTCAAAAAACGCATATTTTTATGATTTTTTGGCAAAAAACTGAAAAAAGGTCAAAAATTTTAAGGTTTTTTGCGATTTTCGGTGTGAAGCCATATCCGTAGGAAGTAGCAAAGTTGAAATTCGGATTCAGCATCCCAAAAAACATATAGAACAAGTGAAAAAAAAACTTCTATATTTTTTTCCTGGCCAAATCACCATTTGACTGAACTAATATGGTTGCTTTGTAAAGTGACTAAGAGCGGTTATTTTTCAGTTTTATTCTGTGCAAGCCTTAGCCGAGCGGTAACGTGGGGTCTTCCTGATCAGAAGATCCCTTGTTCGAATCTCGAGCTTTTCATATCTGTGGTTTGAGGGTAGGAAGGCGGAAGTAAAGCAAACGGTGGTTTACTGACGGGATATTACTAGTTACCTGGTCTAAATGCTCGGGATGTTTTGCATAATTTTACTGTAGTATTTTTGTATGATAGAAAATATTAACAAAAAAAATAATTTTTGATTTTTTGATGCAGTTTAGAAATGACATGTGAATGGTCTACTATATGATGATATCAATGCAGACGTCGCAAATTTCGAGTTTTTACGCGCTGCACAAATATTTTCAAAAAATAACTACGTTCGCTTAGAAACGTTATTATATAATCTATACTTATAAAAGCCAAATACCATTGACTCATTGACTCATCACAGTTTCTCCAAAACCACGAGGCCTACAAACATGAAATTTGGCACTAATACTCTTTATAGGCTCTAGACGCGCACTAAGAAAGGGTTTCCGAAAATTCGAAATTTTAGGGGGGTTTTGGGGGGGTCAAAGTTATTAATCACGATTTATGAAAACCTAAAGAACGGATTGGAATGAAATTTGGTATGTAGCTTCCTCTAGGGCCATAGATGCTCGCTATGAAAGGGTTTAAAAAAATTCAAAGTTTTAGGGAGGTTTGGGGGATCAAATTTACAAAATCACGATTTCTCTAAAGCCATCGAACGGGTTGGAATGAAATTTGGTATGTAGCTTCCCCTAGGGCCATAGGTGCTCGCTAACAAAGTTTTTCAAAAAACTCGAAATTTTAGGGGAGGTTTGGGGGTTAAAGTTACTACAAAAAACCATCGAATGGATTGGAATGAAATTTGGTATGTGTAGCTTCCTCTGGGGCCCTAGATACTCGCTAGCTAAAAAAGGGTTTTAGAAAATTCGAAACTTTGGGGGGGATTTGGGGGGGGGGAGTCAAGGTTAATAAAAAGAAACGCCGAACGAATTGGAATGAAATTTATTATGTAGCTTCCTCTAGGGCCCTAGGTGCTCGCTAAGAAAAAGTTTAAAAAAAAAATATAAATTTTATGGGAGGTTTGGGGAGTAAAATTTACTAAAAATCCCCATAAGAAATACATAGTGTAATATATTTATTGATATAATCTATTTTTTGTTAATATACATTTAACTTTGATTTGTCTATCCGTGCAAAGCCGGGACGAGCCAGCTAGTGTTTTATATGTGAAATTACTCGTTATGAGTTCTAGTATCACAACGGGGACATTTTACCAAACAAAATGTGTTGGCCTCCTGGTCCCCTTAGGTTTAGAACATTTTTAAATTATTACTTCACGTTACACCAGCCCCCGATCGTGAAGCTGTTCTTTCTACGGTCTTAAAGAAGTAGGCCTACCCGGAGGAAAAACATTAACTATAATGTTAGCGAATGTTGGGTAAAAGTGTTTGATTGTTTCAAATTGTTTTGTAACAATTTCGTTTGCAGAATGTGCTTAATTATGTTCAATGCTGTTCCTAGAAGGCGAGGTTTGGGAAAATGATAAATTACTTTCTAAAAGAGAAAAAACCCTGTGGCCTTTCATGCCGTCAGTCAGGAGTCCTAAACGAAGAAGGCACTGCCGAAATCAACTCCTATAAAAGCGAGCGTACGTCCGTCGTACGTAACATATAATATAACAGCTGATTTTACACATCATCTGTAATTCTTAGACAAAAACCAACGTATATTACTTTGGGGTTATGTTTACAACTTTCATCGTTATAATTTGTTGTGATGTTGATTTTTAAAATACGAGTTATGGAACTAATTTATGCTATAATACGTTATAAGATTTGCTTTGAGGTTATAAACTGTACATAAATACAACCTTTTATCATCAACATATAACAACAAATTTAAAGAAGAGATACCTATTCGTTTGACTTCGGAAACATTCGTACATCTTCGTATAACATATAAACATAATCGATTATGAATTTCTTCACTATAATATTAACAATAACTTCTAAATCATTTGATCTATAAATATGAAATAAAAAGCAATTAAAAGATAATATTTTTATATAAATACAACATTTTAACAAATAGGCCTACAGTTTTATAATCCTTATAATAGTATACATTTACCGAGTTAAAAATCCACGTCAGCAAAGTATTTTTTTGAATGATGTATTTCTGATCTGTATCTAATTAATCTGCCTGGGATTTTTCAAGGGAGCTTAAGCTACGGCTATACTTGTACGATCAGATCAGATCAGATCGGAGCCGAATTTTCCGGTCTGTCGCGGAATTCCGATGGAGTGGCTAAATCTATCAGATTCGCAACGTCCCGACATGTGTCGGAAGGATGCGCGCGCATTCCACCTCACCATCAGTTAGTCTGAATTTTCTGTTACTGTAACAACTACCATAAATTGCAAAATCATCTAGCTCGGACACCGACGAAGAATTTTTTTATGATTGTGTTGGATGAGGAAAGAAAACAAACAAAAATAGGGACACATCCTATCAATCAAAAGCGACAAGTAAATAGAAAAAATGTATTGTTAAACTTAAATTTTGCATAGGCAAATAATTTCGAAAAGCATTATAATAAACAAGTTGTAGTTGTTTTTGTCAGTTGAAGCAACGTAAATTAAAAACAAAAAATAAAACGAAATATGCGTCTGTTGTGATTAGTCTAGTATTACGTATGGCAATTAAGTATTGCCAATTTCATAATAAAAACCAAGGTTAAAATTATCACTGTTTCTTACGGATGACATTTATAAAGACTTAGAAGTATGAAGTTTTAGGTCCTGCTCCAACATCAAAGAGTCAATATTGTTTTTTAGCTTGTAACAACCGAGTCCTTTGGTAAAAGGTTTAACACTTCAAGTAATCTGCATATAAAAGTATATTACTGAGTTTGATGCTTTGTTATATCTAATTTATTAAAACTATGACTGATACATATTATTTTACTGTATCACTATTATTTTTTATATGATTGTTTTTAAATTTGAGTCATTTAATTATAGATAAAGATACCTTTTCCACATAGCCAGTTTCTTAAAATGTATTTTTTTAATATTCATACTGATAGGCAGATAAGTTAGGATAGGTTTGTTAGCTTTTTCACTACATTTAGACAGTTCAGGGTAGGCTACACTTTGTACATTTGTGTTTTATTAGTATTAACCTAGGCTATTTTGTATTTGAGTTTAAAATTTTAATGTAGTAAAAAACTTTTTATAAAAAAAATATTTTTTTAAATGCCATTGCCTTTGATATTAATTTACCATGTTATGTGAATATTTACTTGATTTTCCCAGTCATTTGGAGAATTTCATCACCTTTTTTCATCACGAATTGTCCCGATTGTTGACGAAAGAGACCGAAAGTTCTTTCTGATAGGGAGCGATCGGGAGGGGTGGCTATATCTATCAGATCCGCGCAGAGCCGACCGTTCCGGTATGCTCTCAGAGCATGGAAAAAATTCGGCTCCGATCTGATCTGATCTGATCGTACAAGTATAGCCGTAGCTTTAATCCTTTAATATCTGCAATTTCGAGTTATCGTTATTCTGCACCATCTACAGTCTACAGCATTGTACGAAGAAACTAAAGCATTTTTGATGTTATGCAGTGAAGACAGTGCAGAAAGTTGAATGCATTTGTCATTCATTTTTAGTTGTTAAAAACATGCATTTCTGTAATTAATGTTACTTTTTGCAACGAAAATTCATATTTTAAATAATTTCGCGGGTGTTTCGCGAGATGTTGGCACAACTTCAGGAATGATAGGGGACCTAAAAAATTGCCAAACTGTTCGTATGAACATAGCTCCGGAAAACCTTCGTTTTCCGGATATCCGCCATTTTGTTTTGTTTTACAAAATAATTCATATTTAGAGAAATTTTTGACCGATTGAGTTCAAACTTCACGAAGTTTGACCTAACAATGATCTATTTTAAGAATAATAAACGACTAGGGGCTCTGCCCCTGGACGCTCCGCGTCCCAACCCCGGCTCGGCCTTCGGCCTCAGATGGCTGCTTCGCTTCGCTCGCAGGTGGAAAATTCGATAAAGAATCTCGTTAATCTTTTGCTCGTTTGTACATAGGTGACCGAGCATAAATTAGCTGTTTTATTTGGCAGCTGACTCAAACTCATTAAACATTATCTCCATAAGATTAACATGGGAAATTTGAAGGATTGTATACCGGGGCTCCTTCTCGGGTGAATAGCGGCTGAACGGATGATAATATATAAGACTTGACATATCTGTGAATGATTATGTTCAGTTTTTGATCCAAATTAGCTGTTTTATATATAATAGGTTTGTAACAACCAATGTTTGAATTGAATTAAAATATAGTTAGCATTTTTCGTTGATTTTTGTTTGTGTTTGTTTTTAGTTTGTCAATGTAACCTTAAAAAGGTAATACTACATTTGATACTGATTTGATCCAAATCAGTTGTTGATCAAAATCAGCTGTTTTAAGCTTTTCATACGAACAGCTGTTTTTGTGTCCTTGATAAAATCAAAAGAAATATTTCTTCTTCTTCCTTAAGATTGACCTTCCATAAGATTAACATTGAAACTTTGAGGGCCACTGGGGCGTAGCCCTAATGTCCTAGGACTTCGGTAAATGCTTGATGACATATCTACAGGTAATAAGACACATTTTAAAACAAAAATCATCAAAATCGGTCCATTAGGAGAGGCTGGGCGATTGGAAATAGATTTTGACCAAATTCTTTTAATATATATAGATTATATCAAATCATGCGTTTCAAAATGGCCGCTGTTTGAAAATGGCAAACCTAAACTTGTTTAAGAACTTATTTATAAGAACTTTTGTGTAAATAATATCAAAATTTAAAAGTTTCGGGAAATCGCGTTTAAAGATTCCATTAGTTATTTGAGCTACAATAGAGGTGAATAGAGGCAACCAGTCAATATGTTTTACTTACCTACTAGTAAAACCCCGTTAAAAATCACAGGTGAATTACTTAGATACACATCAGAAATACATAATAAAAAAGGAAAACAGTCGTGGGACTGCCATCAGAAGTGAAAACTGTCATGAACATAAATCGTTGGTTATATTGGTTTAATCTGAAATTTGAGAATTATTTTTACCTTGACCCATTTAAAATAACATCTAAAAAATAACATAAAAACGATTGTCTATAGTCAAATAATAAATTAAAAAATATAATTTTGGTTAGGCACATACTGAAACAACACGCGTTTCTTTAATGCATTTACATTCATTATCATATCAACCAAGATAGCTAATTTATCTATGCCCATTTTAGAGGTACCGCCAAGTACTCAAATTCAACATAAGTTACAACATTAGGTTAGTTAATTCAAAAAATGTTGGTTTTAGGATAATGTTTGATGTTGTAGACAATTACCGAGAAATTATGGTTTCAGTTTTTTCTAGCTAACTCTGTTATGCTTTGACCTACAGAAACGAAAAACGCCATTTCGTCTGACGTTAAAAACAAAATGTGTTGTCTCTTGCACACTTTTCGTTATGTTAACGGTTTTCAAGATATTCCACTTTAAACATTTGTAACTGCCGCCATTTTGAAAATTATTAAAATAAAATCGTGGTGCTTGGTACACTTGTAAACCGTAACATACACATCGCTTTTATCAAACTTGAACTATCTTATCTACTTCTGGAGTTGCAATGAGTTTTTTGTAAAAAAATATTCCTCCCCGGCGGGGAATCGAACCCCGGTCTCCCGCGTGTCAGGCGGGGATACTGACCACTATGCTACCGTTGACTGTGTTGGAATTGAGTTATTTAGTGCTATCTCTCTTTTGTAAACACAGAGGCGATGACGAATAACATCTGACGATCACGCTAGATCAGAGTTTTTTTACCCACCTGAAAAAGTGCCTAACGCGCCATAAGAAGTTTTCACTTAAAAAAAAAAAACACTGTTTAAAAACAACAGACTTAATCTAGTCCTCCCTATGCTGACGGGGATTTTCAACTCGGTAACTGTGTACAATTATAAGGATTATAAAACTGAAGGCCTATTTGTTAAAATTTTGTACTTATGTACATTATTACATATCTAAATAAAGATAAAAATATTAACATTTAATTGATTTCTAACTTCATATCGATAGATCGAACGATTTAGACGTTTTTAATATTATAATGAAGGAATTAATAATGAAATATATTTATAAGTTATACGAAGATGTATGAATGTTTCCGAAGTTATACGAAGACGTACGAATGTTTCCGAAGTTAAACGAATGGGTGCCTCTTCTTTAAACTTGTATAAATGAATATATTTCTAATAAAAGGTTGTATTCATATTCATTTTATACCCTCAAAGCAAATCTTATAATGTATTAAAGCCTACTTTAACTTAGTTCTTGAACTTATATTTACAGGAAATCAACTTCACAAGACTATTATTAATTGAAGTTGTAAACATAACCCCAAAATATAATCTACGCTAGGTTTTGTTTAAGTATTACAGGTGATGGGTGAAATCGGCTGTTATATTGTTACTCACGTACGTACGTGAGTACCTAACGTACACTCGCTTTTATTAACACTGTTGTCCTTTGCTATTACTTTAAAAAATCATATTAGTCCAAAAAGCAAACATGCTCGTTGCTTTAAGTACATTTTTCACACTGATATAAAAAAAACTTGTATGGTATATGTTATGTTTTTCTTAATCCTTATAAACGATAGAATCAGAAAAAAACAAAAATATATTTGGATTTTTTTGGAAAATGGTAATTTTACAGTGGGGAATACCCATAGTTTGAATCTTACAATGTATACTGTTAAAACATAAACAAACACTTACACGATCAGCTGTTTTGTCTTCCCAGTGTTACCAACTGTCCCAGCTCCCGTCCGCCACGGCCTACCCTATTATCGACACTAAGGTGTTTGTAATCGAATCAATGGATCTTTAAATCACACACAGAGTAAGCGAGAGTGTATCTATCTCTCTCTCTCGCTCTATGACCTTGCAACTACTTGTCCAATGAGGTTGATTAATAAGTTTATATTTATAAAATTACATAACTATTACTTGCAAGAGTGTCCATACTGTCTGTTGAATGCGAACCGATACAGGCTTGAATTAAAGACTTGTAGGATATTAAAATTTAATTTTTCCAACTGAATTAACTAATTAAATTTCCATTTGGTCGTATTTTTCACGATTAGGGAGGGAATTCCGTTGTTTAGCGAACTTCCATAGAAAAGCTGAGCTGTTGCAGTGGCCCTTATAGTGAGGCCTAAGGTCGGAAGTGGGCAATGAGCACCGATCATGGTCCCCAGAAACCGTTTTGGGGTGTGTATATACAGAGTGTCAGCTTCAACTGTCCGAAACTTTACGGAATTATTTGTCAGCTAAAACTAAGGAAATAGTACAAAATAGCATATGTCCTATCTCGATCTGTTTTCTGTCTGTCCGTCTGTATGTGATTTTTACAAGTACCTTAAATATCTCAGAAACGGTTTAAGATATAACTATGAAACTGGGTTTAAATATTCATCTTAACAGGGTACTTTTAACTTTTTGTTTCCCCGCAACAATGTTTCAAAATGGCGGTAGTTGAAAATTTTCAATGTTTAATATCTAGAAAACTATACATTTTTAAAAAACGTACAGGCACCAAATTTTAGACTATTTTAAGACAAATCTAACGATATATGGTTTTTATTAATTCAGTCATAAATAACGGAGATAGCTCAAATTTAGTGGTCGATTGATGATAACTTTAAACCTAAGCTATTAGATTTAAATGGAACGGGGTTAGTTCAATCTCTTTCCTCAAATTAATTTCTCCTCTTTTTCCAACGGGGGCTATTGCACCTCTTGGCCCCTCTCTGTCGGCGCCCATCCCCTGTAGGGTATACTAGATACTTTTACTTTCTCACTATACTATAGTACAGAGAAAGTAAAGTGTTCGCAAAAAAATCGATGTCGAGATTTTTGTGAATATATCCGTTTTGGAAGTCCAAACAAGTGCTTTGTACAAAATGCCTGTCTGTATGTATGTCTGTAACTTATGTCTGTATGTGTACAAAGCTAGAGAGAAAACTGTTCGATCGATTTCGAACAAATTTGCACCAAACATGTCAACTGGGCCTGCATAGATGCACGAAAAAAGATTTTGAAAAACAACCCAATTTTTGGCCCAATCCCCCCCCCCCAAAAAAAACAGTTATTATTCTTTTTATAAAAAAACGGCTCTAACGATTTTGATAAATTTGGCTTATTTGTAGCCCTTAATGTACCCTACCATATGCAAAAAACTGCACGTTTCAAAAAAATTCTCTTTTAGCTAATAATAACAATAACTGATTTTTGGGGGTTTTTGGCCAAAAAATTTGTTTTTCAAAATTATTCAAAACATTTTTTCGTACATCTATACAGGCCTAATTGACATGTTCGGTGCAAATTTGTTCGAAATCGATCGAATAGTTTTCTCTTTTAGGTAATAATAATACTATTTATTAGTTACTCTCCTACTTTAACGTACTGTCCCCTCTCCTAATTTAATACAATTATGAAGTCACAGTTGGGGTTACATATGGGGGCTGGCGTGTGAACCACGCAATGCTCTCTGTATTGAAAATACTCACAATATGGGGGCCGGCGTGCGAAGCACGCAATGCATTGTGTATTGAAACTACTCCCGATACGGGGGTTGGCGTTCGATGCACTGTGCGTCGGCCGCTTCTCATAGTGTTCATGTGCGTCCTTAGCAGTGAACGTGTTAGTAATTTCAATATGTTTGGGAGAAAGTATGTGCCAGTCCCAGGTAACGTTTATTTAATAATGTTATTGTGTAATGTATTTGGCCAGGAAACAATATCTACAGGTAAATAGTTCTGAAACACCCAGTAGTCGATCCAATCCATTGATAAAGAAACCGCCAAGCCTTCTCCGAAGTGTTCAATTCATGCCCGGAAAAGAACACCGTTATGATAGTTGATACTTTCCCCGCGAGGGGGCTCGTCAGTAGGTGTTGCTTTGATTGATCATCTGATAGCATGACATGTACAGGTGTTGCTAATAACAGCTGATTTGATTGAGCAGCTGATCGCATGAGATGTGTCGTGCGGTAGGCCAGTAGGAACAGTGTTCACCTTGATGAGGTCGGAACCCGGACATCCGTCTTTAAGAGTTGAGTTAATTCACGGAGGAAACGTTCGGAGAACAGAGGACGCGATAATTTTCTAACCTCACTTTTGCAAAAATAAAAGATCCCGTGTTGGACTACTTAATCGTATGAAAAAATAAAGTACAGCTATGTTTTGTAAACCTTTTCAGTAAACTAGCTCTGTACCGCTGCGGTAACGACTATTGAACATTAATTACTTAACTAAGCCTAACTGTACCGTGTAGTTATTTATGCGAGAATACTAGGCGTTCTGACCCTGCGGTAACATACGGTGATGCCGATGCAAACCGCAAAATCCATAATTTTATTCATTATTTTTAGATTTTTTCAATTATTACTTTCTCACTATACTATAGTATAGAGAAAGTATAGTGATCGCAAAAAAAATCGATGTTGAGATTTTTGTGGAAATATCCGTTTTGGGACCCCCTGAGTCCAAAAAAGTGGTTTTTACAAAATGTCTGTCTGTATGTATGTCTGTATGTATACAAAGCTAGAGAGAAAACTATTCGATCGATTTCAACCAAATTTGCACCAGACATGTCCAGTAGGCCTGTATAGATGCACGAAAAAAGGTTTTGAAAATGTTTGAAAAACAACCCAATTTTTGGCCAAAAAACCCCCCAAAAATCAGTTATTATTTTTTTATAAAAAAACGGATCTAACGATTTTGATAAAATCTGGCTTAATTGTAGCCTTTAATGTGCCCTACCATATACAAAAACCCGCATCTTTCTAAAAATTCTCGTTTAGCTAATAATAATAATAATAACTGATTTTTGGGGGTTTTTTGGCCATAAAGAGGGTTGTTTTTCAAAACTTTTCAAAACCTTTTTACGTGCATCTATAAAGACCTAATTGACGTGTTTGGTGCACATTTGTTCGAAATCTATCGAATAGTTTTCTCTCTAGATAATAATAATAATATTTATTAGTTAATCTCCACCTTTAATAAAAAAAACTCTCCTACCCCACCCTACAAGTCACAGTGAATCTGTTTAGTAATTTAAATGTGTTTGTGAGAAAGTATGTGCCAGTTCCTGGTACCGTTTATTTTATTTTATAACAGTAATTTTAAGTATTTTTGGAATAAAAAGTTGCATAAAATAAATATTCTCTGGAAAGTCCTCTACATGTTAATGTAAGTTTCGTCAAAATCGGTTCAGCCGTTCCGGAGATTAGCCCGGAAAAACACACAAAAAATTTATAAATGTGTATTTAGGTTTTGGTAATGTGTGAAAAACCATTTGAGGTTAGAAAAAAACTTGTATTTTGAAACTACAGACACTTCAATTGTATTTATGTGCATAGATTAGGGGAGACCCCTGCGTTAATTTATGTTAGCTCTAATTTTGTTATGATTTAATGTTGACAACTAAAACCCGGATTTTTAAAAGAGAAAAACAATATTTTTCTGTAAATTTTAAACCAATAGAGAAATAAAAAATTCAAATATGAAAAATGTTGTTATTGTATGATATGCTTCAATATGATATGTAAGATGACCCACATTGCAATTTGAAAATTTTGAGATATTGACTTTTAAACTTCTAAAAGTTGTAAATTTTGAAACCTGCTAAAAATGTGAGAAAACCTACCAAAATTAGGTACTGTTTGAAAGGTCACATCTTTGTCAATGCGCTTTAAAAATTGTAGCTGTTAAAAAAAATGTTATGTCAGATGTAAAAAGATATGTAAACTTAAGTTTTTATGATGTTTCGGGCCACCCTGTATTGACGGTGCAAGATTAATGAAAAAGATTTTTTTTAATGATCAGTGTACCGAGACCTTTAAAATGAGGTACAACACGACCTACCTTTAAATTTGAAAATTTCCCAAAAACCAACCCCCCACCCCCCAAAAATACCATTTTGCGGCATTTTAGAGGGTTGAAAACATTTTTCCTGAATTCCGTGGGGTCGAAATAGGGGGTTATCAGTTTAAACTAAATGTCTAATTATTCCCGTTCCAATGCTATACAAGCCGGGTACCCGCTCTGATACGACCTGTATATAGAACCCCATACACAACCATTTTTGAGAATGGCAACTCTTAAATTAGCATTTTTTTTTAAACTATAACCAAATTTTGCTCGATGACCGTTCTAGATAGAAAACAATGTTAACTACAAAAGTTGTAGGTAATTGAATTCCACACTGATGATTTTTCATCAAATTTAAGATCCGATCTTTCGTTTTCCCGAAATAACAAACAATATAAAGCCATCTAGGGCCTGCACCATCGTTTTTGGGAATGACAACACAAAACTACCCCTAAACCCCTCAAAACTAACCCTAAAAATTTCAATATCAAAATGAAATTTCTTTAGTTTTTCTATTCACATCACACGTCAAGTATACATATGCCAAATTTCATCTCTCTAGTTCCATTGGGAGAATTAGTGATGATCAGTGAGTGAGTGAGGGCTTTGCCTTTTAGCCCAGTCGGTATAGGTTAAAACTACCAGTAATTTGCAATATGGCTGATTTTTTTTATAAGTACCTTAAAGTATGTAGATTAACATAAAAAAAAGTTTACCAGTCTATCGATTTCCCAAAGTCGAAAAAAATATCGATTATCATTTTTTTTCGATTACCTTTAATATTTCGAGCTGGGATGAAGATAGAGAAAAATAAAAAATACCACCATGTAGGGTATATATTTTTAAACAAAAAAAGTCATATGTATTTATTTCGTCGGAGTAATGGTTTGTCTGGAAAAAATTCGATAATGCAGGTATGTATTTTGCAGCAGGGGAAATCACTAAAAGGGGACATCTTATTCATATATGAAGCGTTAGCTCATTCTAAATTGGCCAAATTTTAATATATCGAATTGAAACTTGGTATAGGAGTTAAAATATATATTTTAAACATTTATGCTGAGTCTCAGCTTGTTAGCTTGAAAATTACCCGATCTAGAGCCACTTGACTTATCAATGGGTTTCTCGATTTTAGGAGTACCGGACCCACCAATTCATTTTAAACAGCTCCAGTTTAGAAAATTTTCAAAATATCAACCTGAAAGTTTTTTTACAAGTTAAATATATAGATTCAAACAAGATCAAGGAGTATAAACCTTTTTTATTATTTACTTTTCAAAGCACAAATAACTTAAAAAAGTATAATTTTAGACCTTTTTAGATTTTTCATCAAAACGCTTGAGTTAATCGGCTGCAGATTAGTAAATTTTGTTAAATATAGTTTTTAAAATAAGTATAGCAAAAAATAATTGTGTTTTTAATTTCTGTACCAATTTTTAAATCGATATGTACAAAAATGTCAAAAATGGAGTCGTTGAATCCAAAGGTGTTATGGTTAAAACGAGATAGGTAAAACAGAAGACTATTTTCAAGCGCCTCGTTTTTAAAAATAACATGAAAAAAATCGTTCATACTTACTAAGAATATTTATACTGTTGTACTCAACTTGTAAAACAAATTTGATGTTGATATTCCGAAAATTGACGAAACTGGAATAGATTGAAATTAGTTCATGAGTCCGGTACTAGTAAAATCGATAATCGAAATCGACTCCTAGATCGGGTAATTTTCAAGATAACAAGCTGAGACTCAGCATAAATGTTTAAAATATATATTTTAACTCCTATGTCAAGTTTCAATTCGATATATTAAAATTTGGCCAATTTAGAATGAGCCAACGCTCCATATATAAATAAGATGTCCCCTTTTAGTGATTTCCCCTGCTGCAAAATACATACCTGCATTATTGAATTTTTTCCAGACAAACCATTGCTCGGACGAAATAAAACATATGCCTTTTTTTGTTGAAAAATACCTCCTCTACACGGTGGTATTTTTTATTTTTCTCTATCTTCATCCCAGCTCGAAATATTAAGGATAATCGAAAAAAAATGATAATCGATTTTTTTTTGACTTTGGGAAATCGATAGACTGGTAAACTTTTTTTATGTTAATCTACATACTTGAATGTACTTATAAAAAAAAAATCAGCCGTATTGTAAATTACTGGAACTTTGGGTCTAAAATTACCTCTATCGACTGGCCTATGGGAGAATTAGTGATAATCAGTGAGTGAGTGAGGGCTTTGCCTTTTATATCAATGTATAGATTAAAACACACATAAACATGTATACAGCCTACACGCACTTATCATTATGTGCTGTACACACGTCAAACATTTAACCGCATTAGATAAATTACATTTTAAAATTTACTAATTTTGTCAACTTATTTATGATACACTTATAAAAAATATAAATAAAATTGAAGTGTCAGTCTGTGATTTCGAGATAAATGCATTTTATAAACTCATATATGGTTATTCATACTTTGCCAAACCTGAACATTCATTTTACTTTCTCACTATACTATAGTATAGAGAAAGTATAGTGATCGCAAAAAAAAATCGATGTTGAGATTTTTGTGGAAATATCCGTTTTGGGACCCCCTGAGTCCAAAAAAGTGGTTTTTACAAAATGTCTGTCTGTATGTCTGTATGTATACAAAGCTAGAGAGAAAACTATTCGATCGATTTCAACCAAATTTGCACCAGACATGTCCAGTACGCCTGTATAGTGCATGAAAAAGGGTTTTGAACAATTTTGAAAGACAACCCTCTTTTTGGCCAAAAAACCCCCAAAAAATCAGTTATTATTTTTTTATAAAAAAACGGATCTAACGATTTTGATAAAATTTGGCTTATTTGTAGCCTTTAATGTGCCCTACCATATGCAAAAAACCGCATCGTTCTAAAAATTCTCGTTTAGCTAAAAATAATAATAATAACTGATTTTTGGGAGTTTTTGGCGAAATGGCGAAAACTATTCGATCGATTTCAAAAAATTTGCACCAGACATTTTAAGTAGGCCTGTATAGATGCACGAAAAAAAGGTTTTGAAAAACAACCCCCTTTTTGACCAAAAAACCTCCAAAAAATCAGTTATTATTTTTTTATAAAAAACGGCTCTAACGATTTTGATAAAATTTGGCTTATTTGTAGCCTTTAATGTGCCCTACCATATACAAAAACCCGCATCTTTCTAAAAATTCTCGTTTAGATAATAATAATAATAATAATAACTGATTTTTGGGGGTTTTTAGGCCATAAAGCGGGTTGTTTAAAAAAAATTCAAAACCTTTATACGTGCATCTATAAAGACCTAATTGACATGTTTGGTGCAAATTTTTTCGTAATCGATCGAATAGTTTTCTCTCTAGATAATAATAATAATATTTATTAGTTAATCTCCAACTTTAATAAAAAACTCTCCTACCCCACCCTACAAGTCACAGTGAATCTGTTTAGTAATATAAATATGTTTGTGAGAAAGTATGTGCCAGTTCCTGGTACCGTTTATTTTATTTTTTTTCCTGTCCGTCGAGGCTAATCTTCGGAATGACAACCAATTTTGACGAGACGTTCAATGCATGTGCAGGACATTTCAGAGACTAAGCTAGACTACTCTTTATCCCTGAAATATAAAGATTACGGACTAAATTATTGGTTTCACGGACGGACGTGACCATTATAAATAAAACAACTGATTTGGATATAAAACACTTTGACAAGATATTCCGTCTTTTAATGTACTGTATACGGTGGTTTAACCGTTAAATATATATCAAAACCGGGGGAAAGGAACTTTTATGAACACTCTGTATATGTTATGAGTTTACTTGAACTGGCGAGTTTCTAGATAACAACCCTCCCGTATAAATAACTAGAAGAATTTTTAGGAATCTTTATAATATATAATACGTGAAGCCGTTTTTTGTAAACACAACTCCTCCCTTATTTCTGAACCAATTTTAATGTTTGAGGTTTCAAAAAATTCGTCTCATTTCAATAAGGTTTTAGATGTCAAAAATTCTTATCCTTAATGGCGTGAGCTAATCTCAATGGTCGGGTTTTCCCCATAAGATTAACATGGACAATATTTAAAAACCATTTCTATACAAAACAGCTGTTTATAAATAAGAAACAAACTAATCCAGCTGATTTCGTGGATGTAAATAACGATGATTACAGTATTCAGAAGGTTATAAAAACATTTTAATACAAAACAGCTGTTTATAATAAGAAACTAACTAATACAGCTGCTTTGTGGAAGTAAATATTGATTTTTATAAGGGAGGAAATTAATTATTTATTCAAATTATAAAATTTACGAACTAATTTGTTTTGAACATTTAACATTATTTACCATCTTAGTTTTGAGGTTATTATTTTTAACTTTTTTTGTTAGGTTTTTGATTAAGTGTAGACCTGAGCCTTACTGGTTCTTTTAACCTTTATTATTACTGCTGTTATAAAATATAAGAAATAATTTGATTTGAACATTTAACATTACTTACCATCTTAGTTTTGAGGTTATTATTAATCCTACACTTTTATTATAAATAAAACATAACATATGTTTTTAGAAGGTCGCACCGGGGGTTTGCGTGCGGAGCACGCAGGGGTCTCCCCTAGTATATTTTGTATTTTGACAAACTTAATTGGAGGAATTACAAATATTATATTTTTTGAGGTATTGGAATGTTAGGGCTTCTAATTGGTGCACCTGTCATGACGGGTTCTCCCAAACTAAGGGAAAGTCCACCCGATTAAATGCCTTGGCGAAGTTTTTTATACGTCAGTCAATTTTTAAAATACAGTGATTCTTTATATTTTTCAGTAAATCTGCAGTGTAGAAGGTGTAAAAGTGACACTGATTTTGTACAAATTGATTGAGAAAACTACGTATTGGGCCTCAAGTTGGCGGTGAAATACTGTACTGAATTCAACGTGAAAGCAAATTTAGGTAATTAGATGCTGTTCGTAAAAAAAAGTAAATGTATGCGGTCGTGGGACGAAGTCCATCACGCCTTTTCCTCAATTCTTTTACCAGCCTTAACGGCGACATACACACACAATTTTAATCTTTCAATTGCCGTTTATTATTAGTTAGTTTTTTATGCAAATATTTACTGTTTCCATACGTTTAGTGTTATTACAATAAAGGTGTAGAATTAATTATAACATCAAAGCTAACATGGTGAACACAGTTAAGTGTCCATTCATTGTAAATACTTTCAATAAACATAAAATGTTGGTTCATCAGTCTAGGCCTGACCTAAAATTATTGTGTGTATGTTTAATTTATTTTACCTGCCTTAACGGCAACGTACATACAATAATTTTAAGTTAGGCCTAGACTTAAAATTTATTTCCAGGCCTAACCTAAAATTTCAACGTTTAACGATAATATCTCAACTCTTCGCCGGACGGAACCGATCGTCTCGAATCACGTGTTTCTTGGACGTATTCACGTTCATTGCCATGACAATCAATTTGGTAACGCTTTTTCGTTACTCGTATTTTATATTTGTCATTGCCATAGCGACCAATTGATAACACTTTTTTTGTTACGCACTAGGCCTACATTTTCTATTTTCAACTACTATCGCAACCAGCGTTAAGGAACTTCGTTCCAATAATTTAAAATACATAGCTCGGGTGATTGAAAATGTGACTGACATGTAGAGTATTTCTCAGTAGCATTTTTGTTAACTTCTGATTCAATACTTTGTGCGTATAAATTGTTTTAACCTTTATTGTAACTCCTTAACTTATTAATGTAATTTAATACTATTCACCATCTTACAGTCGACGTTAATTGTTCAAGTTCAACTGGATTACAAATAAAACCCAGCAAATTATGTAAGCGTTGACCAAACTCTAGCGGATATCCAGTGAACTACTGCGTTGCTTGGTTACAACAATACTTGCACGCTCTATTCTTATGGACCATTGTTGTACTAAGTTTGAGTGGGAATGACAGATAGTACGTGTTAACAGAAGTGGCGGGTTTTAATTTGTGTGAATGAGAATGTGATTGTCATGTGTGAACAACAGGACGGAGGCTTTTTTATGTCTGCCCGTTGGCTATTATTTACGTATTAAGCCCATTAAACATTGTGTACGCCTAGCGTTTAAGGTGTTTCCGGAATGTCGGTTGAATATTGAGCCTCAACATTTTCAAGAAAACAAGCTGAGACTCAGCATAAATGTTAAAAATATATATTTTAACTCCTATGTCAAGTTTCAATTCGATATATTAAAATATGGCCAATTTAGAATGAGCCAATGCTTCATACATGAATAAGATTTTAGTGATTTCCAATGCTGCAAAATACATACCTGCATTATCGATTTTTTCCAGACAAACCATTGCTCGGACGAAATAAATACATATGACCTTTTTTGTTGGAAAATACCTCCCCTACACGGTGGTATTTTTATTTTTCTCTATCTTCATCCCAGCTCGAAATATTAAGGATAATCGAAAAAAAAAATGATAATCGATTTTTTTCGACTTTGGGAAATCGATAGACTGGTAAACTTGTTTTTATGTTAATCTACATACTTTAAGGTACTTATATAAAAAAAATCAGCTGTATTGCAAATTACTGGTAGTTTTAACCTATACCGACTGGGCTAACAGTAAACTTGATTGTATTGTATTTGCTGTACATGAGCCTCTAATTTCCTCTCATTATCTGCCTAGTGGGGTTTAATGTTATGGGGTCATGCAGCTAATGTAAATGATGTCTTTATGATGCAGAACAAAGCCAAACGCGTTGTGTATGGTATTAGAGCACTGCAAGACGCTATTTTAAAATCTTAAGATCTGCTATACAATGTAAAGGTCCTAAGGTATACAAAATTAAGTCTGGATAAATTTCCCCTTAGAAGTGACCACCCTACAATACTAGGAATAAAAGCAAAACAAAAATAAATGAAAACAAATTTGTTTTTAAAACATGCCAACAGACTCGAACTAAAAGCGAAAAATAACCCACATATAAAATTAATTCTTCCTCAGCGAATCTATAAAAGCATGGGGCGTGATGTTTTCGGAACTTCGCGAGAGTACGCCCCATGCTTTTTGGGCGTGTTTATTTTGTGAAAAGTAATAAACGGTACCAGGAACTGGCACATACTTTCTCACAAACATTTTTAAATTATTAAACAGATTCACGGTGACTTGTAGGTGGGGTAGGAGAGGTGATTTTGTATTAAAGTTGTTTTCCCATAAAAATCCATAAAATAACGGAAAAACCAACTTTTCTCAAAAACGGCTCGAACGATTTTGATACAAATTTTACAGTTTATAGTACTTTAGGTCCCTAATAAACTATAAAATTTTAATCAAAATCCGTTTTTGAGAAAAGTTAATTTTTCCGTTATTTTAAGGGTTTTTATGGGAAAATCACCCTTAAAAATAAAAAATTCACAAAAATGAAAAAGACGCCTGGAGATACCGTGGATTAGTACCTCCATACCAAATTTCATCAAAATCGGATGACTGGTTTAGGCTCTAGGTCTGATAACATCCACACAGACACACAGACACACACACAGACATCACTCCAAAAACCACTTTTTTAGGTTCAGGGGGGCCCAAAACGGATATTTCCACCAAAAACTCAAACTCGAAAATTTTGACGAATACAATACTTTCTCCATATACTATGGTATAGGGGGAGAAAGTAAAAAGATTGGAAGCTATCAAGTCTCGTTAAAATATCAGATTCGCTGAGGAAGAATTAATTTTATACGTGGGTTATTTTTTATTTCGCATCTATGTTATTTGCGGATTGGAAAGCATGTTTAAATTTTTTTTCATTTATTTTATTTTTTACTTTTTAGTTATAGTCATAAATTGGATTTTTCCGAAAATGTTTGGTCCTCAGGGCCAAACCCCCCCCCCCCCATCTGAGGGTTAATTTTTACTTTCTCCACCCTATACGTAGTATATGGAGAAAGTATTGTTTTCGTAAAAATGTTCGAATTTGAATTTTCAGTTGAATTATCTGTTTTGGTGCTCCCAGAACCCCAAAAAATGGTTTAGTGCAATTATCTGTGTTGGTGCTCCCTGAACCCAAAAATATTTTTAGTGGAATTTTTTGTTTTGGTGCTCCCTGAACCCAAAAAAGTGTTTTTAGAGTGGTGTCTGTCTGTCAGTCTGTCAGTATGTATACACGACCAGAGAGGACACTATTGGTCCGATTTTCATGAAATTTGGTATGTAGGTACTAAACCCTAATATCTCCAGGCGTTTTTTTTCATTTTTTGGAATTTTTAATTTTTAAGGGTAATTTACCCCTAAAAACCCATAAAAACCGACAAAAATGCAAATTTCTCAAAAACGGCTCTAACGATTTTGATCAAATTTTCAGTATTTGTAGTGCTTAAGATGCCAAACAAATTGACACCACCCGCTTTTACCAAAACTTCGGCGTTTTATAATTATGGGGAAATGTTTAAAAATAAACAAGTTTATGTTGTCAATCTAGCATCGCGGCGGCGGCCACACGGGGTAGCACAATGGTAGCGATCACGGCCAGTAATTCAAAGGTCGCGCGATCGAATCCCGCCTAGGACAATAATTTTTTTATACGATTGACGTAGGTAGAATATTATTTTTTGTTTTGTTCTAAAAAGTAATAAATAAAATGATTAAAAACAATATTATTTTGACTACAGTAAGTTGGGAGAAAGTTTGTGTCAGTTAACTGATACCGTTTATTTAATAAATTGCCTGAGGCTGCTCGATTTGCAGCATTTAAAAAAATGTTGATCAGGTGATTTTTAAATGGCTTGTTCAACACCCATATTACTCTTTAAATGGATTCCTTAAGGATGATTTGAACTTTGGTTAGGCACGGTATTGTAAATCAATGTTTTTATTATCAGGTAAATATTTATGTTTAGTACCGTTTCAACGCCTTTGTTAATTTCTGTACTTTATTATACATTTTTAATATACCAACTTTGAAATGAATGTATCTTTCTGACTATGGCTTTTCCAAATTGTTTAGACAATGATAAATGAACATTATGAATACGGTGAGGTGACTTGTTGTAAACTTTATCCCTCGAAATAAATTATTCGCTTGTATAGACTTGGCGCAGGAGATTATAAACAGTACCAGGAGACCGAGCTAAAGCTCGATTATAAGCAGGGCCTAGTTCGCTCACGTCAATAACTATTATTGCAAATTTCCGTGAACATCGTTTAGGTTAGGCCTATAATATTAAACAACTAAATAAAGGGTATGTTTATTTAGCAGAAGTATTCGTTGCCATGGTAACTGTAAATAGATACAACATTAGGCTTACCTCTAATAAAATACAGTTTAAAAGAAAACAGATGATTATTGTAATGGCATTGAAAACATTTGCATCAGCTGTGCTTCGTTTAAAAGAAAACAGATGATTATTGTAATGACATTGAAAACATTTGCATCAGCTGTGCTTTGTATTGTTTAAAATGGACAAATTTCACTTTTTAATTTAATAAAAAGACGTAGAAAACGAATTTTCCCAGACTGGTGACCATTTCCAATCGATTTCTCGTGGCCAAAAGCCCCATATAAAATCAAAAAATCAAAAATCCTTAGACGGAGATTCCAGATCCATTTAGCAGACAGACAATTATCTCTCGCTTTAGAAGATAAGATTCTTCTTAAAAATAAAGTGATATATTTATTTTTTTTAAACTACATTACTAAGACCAAATAATATTATGTGTTGTAAAGAGTTTGATTGAAATTTGTTGAGTAGTTTTTCAGAAAAGTCGCATTACGTTACGGAAGCAGAGTAACTTGAAATACTTACATTGACAGACGAAGAAGACGCTTTCACCGACACTAAACACTAGTCACCACAACTTCACACTATTATATACACAATCTGTACAGAACTGTCAAGGTTAATACATAATTTCCTCAATTATTGACCTTTTCTAGATGAACTCATACTATTGCGGATAATTGCACATTTTCCTCGTTGTAGGCGTACAGACAGAGTCACTAGACACCCCAAAACACTTTATTCTGGAAACGCAAAGCAATTAGGTCCATTTTCTATGAAAAAGCTAATTTCAAAATAGCGATGATGTTTCGACCACTCTTTACCTATGTTCCATATTCAGAAGGATTCATTCATTATCCATTGGGGTATTCGTTCATTGACCCCATGCGACCATTAATTCATGCATTATCCGCTAGGGTATTTACGTATTAATCTTTAGTGTATTCATGCAATAACCTATGGTGATGCATGCATTAGCTTTGAGGTACTTTTGTATTAAACTTCTGGATTATTTGCATTAACCTTTACGGTATTTATGCATTATCTTTTGGGGAATGTAATATACACTAACATTTGGGGTATTCATGCATTATAATTTGGAGTATTCATGCAATAATCTATGGAGATTCGTGCATTTACCTTCCAGAATTCTTGCAATAACCTCACGGGAAATTCATACATTAACCTTTGGGGCATTCATGCATTAAACTTTGGGGTATTCATGCATTAACCTTCCGCAATATTTGCATTAAACTTTGGGATATTTATGCTATTACCTTTATGGTAATCTACGGGGATTCATGCATTAACTTCGT
>JAGFPH010008538.1:2011-19128 GCA_018207615.1 Philaenus spumarius
ATAACACAAAACATTTCAGCGCTGTAGTGTTTATAAAGATCTGTATAAAATTTTAAATATTCAGTTGACGTTGGAAAGTGAACATCCTCTCAAGAGTATAGGGGTTAACGCCTACATTTCCTGAATAGACCTTTGTCGATTCTTCTGTAGATATTTGGCGTCATTGCAGAAATATATCTGTCCATCTATGTGTGATCAGAGTCTAGTAAAATATGGTTTATTCTCACAATATTGTACACAAATTTTGCCTGTTTACGGCTATTGACGTTTTTATCATTACATTAATAAATTATAATAAACTATTAAGTAACGAGCTATACACTCTCTACACGTATCAACTAGGAACTTAGCAACAGTATGACCCAGCTCGTTTTGCGATAAAATCTTTGATGCTGAACAACGTACTAGCGTGACAAAAGTCTTACCTAGAATTCCACTGATCGGAAAGAAGTTATTACGAGTGATGCATTTTTCATAACTTACTGGAAATTCCGAACCGAATAAAAACCAGTCGTATTAGCATTTACTAGTTAAATATATCAGGGATGACAATGTACATGTATTGGCGAGCGTTTATATAAATGTGGATTGCATGCCTGCGCAAAATATGACGTGCTGTGTGAAACATAATTGTATAGAGAACTATCGGAGGTTAAGGCAGAGTGATTTAGTTCTTTGACATAGTGATGTTTGCAAATGTTCACTCAATATTCTCAATAGGCGAAGAATCATACTTAAACACTGAAAAGGATGGATTTAACAGTTAAAATAAAATAAATATTAAATAGTTTCCTTCCAGGATAACATTGAGTTACAAAAAAGAGAAGATTTTACAAAGGATATGTTTAAACGGCCAAAATTTGTAAGAATTGTGGAGATATATAAAAAAAAATAGCTGTTACAAAGAAGTTACTTTTGTTTTTCCAGTTTGGGATAATCTATAAGGTAAGTGACCCAAATATAGCCCCACTGAGTTTTAAAGTCTGAAGTTGGTTTTTGGATGTATTGGTATAAAATAAATATAAAGAAAAATAATAATAACTTAAAATAATTAAAATCGAATTTTATAAAAAAATGTTCCTACATCGTCCCCACAAAAAAAATATTGGGTGTGCATATGACCTCACAATATAAGTGAAAACTTCTATGCGAATTTTACAGCGTGTAAAATGAATGTTGATTAACTACTGGATTTTGTTAACATTTTATTTCCTGGTTAATAAAAATAAATAAAATAATTACAATTATTTTCAAATTTTTAGTTCGGTTTGCTTTTAAAGCGCATTTTTTTAGTTTTTAAACTATTATTTATTTTCTTATTTTTTAGTCTGGGGACCGTGATCAGTTCTTACTTACTACATCCAACACACTCAACAAAATTAATGAGCTCCCGAAGTTTTTGTATATCGTCGTGAATCACCCTGTATATAAAGTTTTTAATGACACCCGAAAACGTGTTCTTGGGACCATGATCAGTGCTCACTTACTACACTCAACAAAATTAATATTGCATTGTCATCGGTCCTTGATAAGTGTGTAAAGTTTCAAATCAATCCGACGTTTTGAAGGGGGTGAAAATCACGTCGTGTTCTGGGGATCATGATCAGTGCTCACTTACTACACCAAAAAAATTTATATTGCATTGTCATCGGTCCTTGTTCTTCATATATACTATACACAAGTATATATATATTTGTATAAGAGGGTATACATAATCAACACACCGGTCTAAGCGAGTATGTTGCGTTACGTGACGTGACGCGAAACGGCGTTTTACCTCCCTACAAAAAATGTTGCGTTACATGACGTGACGCGAAAGGACGATTTACCTCCCTACAAAAAATACCCGACGTTGCTATAGAAGTTTTCACTTCAAAAGAATAATTTTACCCCAAAAAGCTGGTCTTATAATTATTAGAACCAATGTTTTTTTCTGAACTGACTCTCCGGGCCAGCAAATAATTGAGGAAAACTTAAATTTTTGTTGAAAGTAGAAACATTTTATTAAACATAATTTTTTTAAGGGTATATTTTTGTAAGGTGATGGCTGAATTTTATTGAACGTTGAAAAAAGTTCTATGTATATTAAAAATTAAATATTTTTGAGTGAAAAAAAGAAAATACAAAAATGTCAGCAAATAGGTTTATTTCAATTGCATTGGCACTGAAGAACAGATAATTGCCTTGGGCCCCTTACCTTATTGTATCTGTTTTGATTAACTTTAAATATCGTAGCCCAGTCTAGTTGTAATTGAGACCAACTTTAAACAGCTGTAACATTAAAATTAACTGCTGGTTTTATAATTTACTTCTCATTTAATTGATTTCGTTTTGCTCGGTTATTTAATATGCAATTTCCCTGTCTTTTAGCCTGTATTTGTCCATCCATCTGTTATCACATATTAAACTGCATCAGCAGCTCAAATGGCACCCTCTGCATGTAAATGGCTGTTGTCTGTTTTAATTTTGTGGTAATTCGACACATTTTGTAAAACAAAAATAAGTTAATGAGACTGAAATCTTATTAAGTCAATAAAACCGACGAACGAGTAACTCCTAAGTTTACTAATTTGTTTGCTTACTTCATGATTTAGTCGCGAATTATTTAATATATATTTGATTTAGTTTTTATAATATTTGTAATAGTGGTTCTGAATATTACTACGTTAAACTGGAACTAGAGAAATCGACAGCCCAGCCAATCATTGACATCTATGCGTTAATTATGAATATATTAGGCTATAGTTATTAATACCATAGTTATTGTTTATACCAGTATATATTTTATTGTTACAATTATATTTTAAGAAGTAAATAATACAATAACTTAGATTGAACTTGAGTTTTATTTGACTGTGATTAAAAGCTATGCCATAACATACTATTTATTAAATGAAATAAATACTTTTACCTTTATAAAAGTCACGAAACGTGTTATAATAATAATGGGGCCTTTAGTAAATTTCACATCTGCCCCAAGTTATAGCGCATCACAAGTACTCGATACATTAATAAGGAAGCATTACTGCTTTATAAACAATTACAGCTTACGGAACAGCATAGAACTTGTCAACAATCTGAAAACAATAATAGTGAAACCATCATATAAACTAGTTTCTTACGATATAGTAAACCTATACACTAATGTACCTATATCGCAAACCGTCAACTTATTAGAAACAAACCTTAAAGAATTCTCCAACCTTCCCGCTTCTTCTATTAATGAATTGATTAATCTAATCCAAACCATATTGAGGCAAAATTATTTTGAATTCAATGAAGATTTCTATCTACAAAATGGCGGATTAGCCATGGGTTCACCACTCTCTGGCATATTATCTGAGATTTTCCTTAATTATATAGAAAATTCATTCCTACTAGTAGAAGCTAACCCATACAGGCATAACATAATATCTTATCATAGATACGTAGATGACACAATCATTCTATTTAACGGTAGCAGGCGACAATTGGATCTACTATGCGCATATATGAACCAGATGCACCATAATTTATCATATACCACAGAGTGCGAAACCGATCACAAATTAAATTACCTAGATCTCACCATCACAAGATCCGAAAGCCATCTAAAATTTAAAATTTACAGGAAACCCACAAACACAAATCAAACAATACACGCAAGCTCACACCATCCACCCGAACAAAAAATTGCAGCCTACAATAGCTTTGTGCACCGTTTACTATCCATTCCAATGGCGGATATAGACTACACCAACGAGTTACGTATCATCCAACACATCGCAGCAGCCAACGGATATAACCCAAATTTAATCAACAAACTAATCAACAGACATAAATTCAAAAATAGATTACCGCCTCCAGACATCAACAATAAAGTGAAATATGTATCATGTGAATACGGAAGCCGGATTAACTATACTCTAAAAAATGCATTGGCCAAACATAACATAATCGTTACTTACAAAACTGTTAACAAAATCGAAAGGATTCTGAACACCAACACCATAAAAAACAGTGATACCCAACAACAAACAGGCATTTATAAAATCAAATGTAGCGACTGCCCTTGTTATTATATAGGCCAAACCGGTCGACCTTTTTGCAAAAGATTTAAAGAACACCTACCTACAAATAAATACAATAACAAGTCATCCAGTTATGCAAAACACCTTATAGATAATAACCATACATACTCTAATTATAATGCTAACATGGAAATATTGCACTTTTGCAAAAAAGGTCGTTACATGAACGCCATAGAGGAATACGAGATTTATAAAGCCAAAAAATATGATTCCCCATTTCTACTAAACGACCAACTTGACTTCTATTCTAATATGTTATTTGACACACTAATTGATAGGCCCCCCACCTTAAACCAACGGAGATAAGAAGTACGAACCTAATCTCATTTTAACTCAGTTACTTCCGTATGGCCAGGCGTGCACGTCTACGATAGCTACATAATTTATGAACAATATTATTTCATAACGATCTCCACCGGAGTGAAAATTATGTATGTGATAGTGTTGAGTGTTGTGTTTTGTGTAATAGTGTTTTTTGTTATTGTTTTTAATGTCCTGATGATGGTCGAATTGACCGAAATCGCGATCGACAACTAAGGTAAGAAAACCTAAAATAGATACTGTATCAGTTGACGTATAATATTCTTTAATTATAATAATAATTATTAAGACTACACGCATTAATTTGTTTTACATAAATTTGTATCGCCATGTGTGTATTTCATTCGGTTATATTTTAACAAAATGAAAGTTTTATTAAATTTGAAAAGTATTTCTAGTGACATTAGTCCGTTATAACCGTCCGACCGGAGAGATTTCGTGACGGACTAAGCTTTTCTTGTGCCCTAAATCGGAGGTTCGGCCATCTGGACTGATTCGGTTGCCAAATTGACAACTTCAACTCCTTTTGTAATGCTATCTTTGAGCTGTATCATTTCAAAGATTTGATCGGCTGATATTGCTACGTCAATAAACTATAAGCCGTGTTGACAAAAGGACGTGCCGCCTGCCGGCATCACGGAAGAAATAGTGCACAGGTTGATAGATGACTGATGACCGATGTCAGATCTCGTTGTTTGTTTGGTTTAGTACGATCTTCACGTATATAGTTAGATTTCCTGGTACATCGACAAGAGATTAAAAATCTAGACTAATATTGTAAGGTTATGTTTTTGTGTTTGTTCCCAATATTCGAATAAACTACTGAAACATTAAGACAAACAAACCGTGTGCGTGTCAGACAGAGTTTTAAAGCTGATTAGAAATGAATACCAAAATGAAACATTGGAAACCTCAGTATAATTTTAAAAAATCTCAGGTAGTTAAAAAGGTGTGACTTGAACTTTTTAACGATTACTACTATAGTTTGTTCTCCCCTAATTGTAGACTACAAATAGATTTTTTCCAAATATTTAAAGAGATAAGGGGTGATATTACAAGTAATGTAATTTTCCATCTTTGTAACACGTAAAATCTTAAAATTACTAGATGTAATTTAAACAAATTGTTTGGATGGCGCGTTTAAAAAAAATTACTTTACCGTGACCATAATAATTTATATATAAATTTGAATTTATTCTTCCATTAATGATTAAATCTAGAAATCTGACATACTATGTAGGCATATTTGAAATGAAGGTATTAATGAGAGGATGCGCCAAAGTTATCACTCTTTAGGAAAACCTTACCTGAAAGGAAATCTCTTTTATAAGGGGTCTGATTCTTAAGGCAAATTATTTTAAGAGTCAGCTGATTTAGTTAATTTACTAAATAATCAGATGTTTCTATAATTCTTACTAGCAAGGCTCAGCAGGAGTGAAAAAATATTTCTGAGTCGACCGTAGCTCTCCAAGTGGCAGAGCTGTACAATACTAGCATTGAGTACGCTAGTTTTTCATTCTTCCGCTAGCAAATATAGGGAAGCTTCATAAAGGCGGAAAATAGAGTTACAGACTCTATTTCCTGACTGTAAAGGTACTGGAATGAGCATGCGTGGCAATGTATGGTAATATGTAGGCCTATTATTAAACACAGTTTCTCTCACACATTGAACATTACAGGATATATTATTTTTTTAGTATTCCGAGCAACAATTAGACGCGATAACTAAACACTTAACAGTAGGCTAAACACTCGTGTAGGAACACAAATTTGGCGCGTACATGCTTCCACATTAACGTGGATGTTTGAAAATACTTTTATTTTAAAAGTAATTAAACTTCGAATGTGATGATCTTTTTATATTTTTGATATTTGCATTATTAAATAAATCAAAACATCGCAAACTTTGATTTTTAGTTAAGTCAAAGAACAAATTTAGTTTAAAAACTTAGGCCTAAAGATATCCTAAAGATATCGGACTGTCCTAACCTTTAAAATGACACATTCAGAATCATTTCTTGATCATTATTACTCCAGTAACCTTATCTAAGTGCTCTTATGGGAGTTGAAATTCAAGTGGGTTGCTGGGTCTGCCGATCCTTAAGGACAGTTTTAGAATGTTTAGGAGAAAATAGGAATACACCTATGAACCCATTCCAGTGGCGCCACATTAATAAAATTGGCTCAGTAGAGAACTAGAAAGTCTAGAAATAGACGTTAAGAATAAAATAAACTCTTGTCCTTTTACTTTCTACCCCCTGTACGTAGTATATGGAGAAAGTATTGTTTTCGTTCAAATTTTCGAATTTGAATTTTTTACTTTCTCTCTCCCCCCCCCCACCCCACCTAGACGTAGTATATGGAGAAAGTATTGTTTACGTCCAAATTTTAGAATTTGAATTTTTAGTGGAATTATCTGTTGGTGCCCCCTGAACCCCAAAAAAATTGTTAGTGGAATTATCTGTGTTGGTGCT
Source organism: Philaenus spumarius (assembly GCA_018207615.1). Lineage (NCBI taxonomy): Eukaryota > Metazoa > Arthropoda > Insecta > Hemiptera > Aphrophoridae > Philaenus > Philaenus spumarius. The sequence continues at coordinate 8,877 of JAGFPH010008538.1, forward strand.
TCCTGAACCCAAAATACTTTTAGTGGAATTATTTGTTTTGATGCTCCCTGAACCCAAAAAAGTGGTTTTTTGGTGATGTCTGTCCGTTTGTCTGTTAGGATGTGTACACAGCTGGAGACCATACCAACGGTCCGATTTTGATGGAATTTTTTATGTAGGTGTAGCTCTGGAATAACTCCATTGCGTTTTTTTCATTTAAAAAATTTTTTGATTTTTAACGGGTTTTATCCCCCAAAAATGGTCAAAAAACGAGAACAGTAAAAATTTATCAAAAACGGCTCTAACGATTTTGATAAAATTTGGCTTACTTGTAGCCCCTAATGTACCCTACCATGTACAAAAACAGCATCTTTCTAAAAATTCTCATTTAGGTAATAGTAATAATAACTGATATTTGGGGGTTTTTGGCAAAAAATGAGGTTGTTTTTCAAAAACTTTCAAAACCTTTTTTCGTGCATCTAACTGACATGTTTGGTGGAAATTTGTTCGAAATTGATCGAATAGTTTTAATAATAATAGTAATAACAATAATATTGTAATATAATATGGATGTGTGTTACATGCATCTAATATTTTCCATGGTATTTCCTACTTTTGCAATACTAAATAACCACCTCCTTGGAAAGGTATAAAGTTTCAACTGGGGGAAAGTATGTGGCAGTTATCTGGTACCGTTTATTATATAATGTATTGAAAATTAAACATACGATTGAAAATTACGCTAAAATTACACAAAGTTATTCAAAAGTATTATGCCCAACTGAATAAAACTAAAGATATAATTAAATACACAGAGATTAACTGGGAAAGACTAGTTGACACTTCACACCTAATCCCATTTAATCTTCTACATAAGCAGTCATCATTGCGTTTAACATATATAATCCATCACTTCTTAACAGGTGAACTCTCATTCCCACGCTATCAAGTGTATTTACATTAATGACAATTAAATTGTAAGCTTCTAACATGCTAGTGTGAATGCATTCGTTATGAATACGTCAAAACTAGTTTTGATATTAGCAACGTCAGAACCGATCTTTGTAGATTGCTTCCCACGGTGTTATTATTTAGTCTTACGTTTGGCGTTGTTGGTGAATCCGTTGTCGATTACGTTTTGGTTATAATGTTATAGTATCGTCAGGAGTTAGCTTTCTAAACGTTAATATTGATTTTAGACTTTTATAAACATAACTTTTTTAGATTTTATTCACTCGCAATATTGCCTTATCCGACTAACTTACAAGACATATTTGTAATCTTGTTTCTCCTATTATTAAATACCTGTTTTAATTCGATGGTACATCTAAATGTTTCAAAGTTTTTACTTACAACCTTTTATTAGCGAATTTCCATAGGAAAAATGAGCTATTGCAGTGTAGAACTTATGATAATACCCTAGGTCGGGAGTAGGAAATGAGCACCAATCATGGTCCCCAGAACACGTTTTGGGGTGTCATTAAACATCATATATATATATATATATATATAGACTATTTATATGCGCACTCTGACGGACGCATTTTACGTCCGATTTGGTCCAAATTCGGAACACATGTTGGGTGTCTACGTCGCTCTAACGAGTTCGTTAGCCAAAAAATCGAACAATCGGAAGCACGTTATTTGACCGGAAGTAACTATTTTTTGAGATTTTTCCTACGAGAATGAATTTTTTTTAGTTTTTTCTACAAATATAAATGCAAGATGTTATTCTGCACATTTTGTTTTTTTACGCGACCTTAAAGCTCACCTGGTTTCCCCAAAATTGATCAAAACGTAAAATACCATAGAAGTACCCGGTTCAAAGCCATGTGGTGGATTCTACTGTGGGGTTGGCGTGCGAAGCACGTAATGTATTGTTATTGAAGATACTCCCAATACTCGGAATGGCGTGCAAAGCACGTAATGCATCGTTATTGAAGATACTCCCAATACGGGGGTTGGCGTGCGAAGCACGCAATGCTTTGTGTATTGAAGATGCTCCCAATATGCGGAATGGCGTGCGAAGCACGCAATGCTTTGTGTATAAGATCCTCCCAATATGCGGAATGGCGTGCGAACCATTTTGCAGCTATTCAGCACCGTCGTGAATAGACCTATTTCCCGAATTGTTGGTTGAAACCCTAAAACATAGGCCTATAAACTTAATTTTGGAAATTTGCTCAACTCACGTCAGCGGTTCAGCTGCGTGGTCGAATTATTTTTATTTTGTTTATTTGTGTAATATTATTGCTTACTTAAGCTGTTTAAAGGTAGTTTCGAGCGACAGGCAAAATTTGGCTAAAATCGGAAACAACACCAGGTTGTTCAAAGCACGGTATTCCCCAAGATTCTGTTTTGGATCCTACCATGTATAAGTGAATAATTTACAGGGCTGTATTCAGGTTCATAATGTCGTCAACAATTTAAATATTTAGTCAAATTAAGATATTGGTTTGATAGAAACTATTTAATAATTTGTGGGAAAAAACTAAATATATGTTATTTGGATTACAAAAATTTTGGAAACTTCATTTAAGTACTTTCTATTGTGGACTCAATAACTCAATAATTATAAGACATTATTTAGTTTGAATAAATAGTTTATGTGTGAGTTTACAAGGGTTTATAAAGGTTTCGTGCCGCCAACTGTCTTATCAATATTATATTTATCTATACTAATATTATAAAGAGGTAAAGTTTGTTTGTTTGTATGTATTGGGTAATCTCTGGCACTACTGAACCGATTGAAACAATAGTTTTACTAATTAAAAGCTACACTATCCCTGAGTAACATAGGCTATAATTCATTTCGATAAAAAACTTTTTTTACTTCAATATTTGTAAATTTAATCGGAAAAAATCTTATATTAGGCCTAGAATGATAAACCAACACATGTATTTATATTTATTACCATAGCAACCAACTGAATAAAATAACAGATAATAATATAGCTGTTTGCCCCAATATTTCCATTAACAGCTCATTTCAAAATTTGAAGCAATTATTTTTGTATTTCTAGATTTTAGTTTAGGATTTTAAAGTGTAAACCTGAGCCTTGCTAGTTCTTTTAACAATATTATAACTGCTGTGATAAAATATAAGAAATAATTTAATTTGAACATTTAACATTATTTACCATCTTAGTTTTGAAGTTATTACTAATCCTACACCTTTATTATAAATAAAACATAACATATGTTTTTAGAAGGTTCCATTGGGGTTGGCGTGCGGAGCAAGCAGGGGTCTCCCCTAGTAGTATATGAATATATTGCCTCAACACTCCATATATACTTTGTACCTTCTAGCCTATATATAGAAACGATCCCAACACAACAGTATAGTCATATTTTATTATTATTATTATTTTTTTTTTTTTTTAGGAAGGAGCACCAACTTTTGGCCTCCAAAATAAATGGTAGGCTACAATATTCTTTGAGTTTTTAGTGAATTAAAGGAATACTGGGTGGAAAATTAAGCCTTGCTTTTATAAAATTCGAAAAAAAAACCTAAAATCCGAGTTCCCGGCCATAACCCCCCCCCCCCTCTTCCAAAGTTAATGTCGTACAAAACGAACTAGGTTTTCCTATTTATTACATAATAAATCATTCGCTGTCCGTCATTAAGTACTAAAAAAAAATCAAGTTTCTATCAGGTTTTTAAAAATGCATTCGGAGCCTTTTCTTCCATTCATGTTAACCATTTTAGATCTTCGTGTACCATGGCTAATCATCACACACCTGAACGGACAATAAAATTTAGTTTAAATTTAATTTTTGTAGTGACTGTCTCTAATTTGTCTACGAAGTACAAGTGAGTTTTCAAATAGGTTTTTGACTCAGCTACATAACTGTAGCACCACTATCAAGTCACTATGGTTATTTTGAAAAAAATATATAGCAAAAGTAATAGAAACGAATATCGGCTTGAACACTGTCGGCACATTAAAGGCTACAAATAAGCCAAATTTTATCAGAATCGTTAGAGCCGTTTTTTCATGAAACAATAATAACTGATTTTTTGGAGGTTTTTTTGCCAAAAAGGGGGTTGTTTTTCCAAATTTTTCAAAACCGTTTTTCGTGCATCTATACAGGCCTACTTGACATGTCTGGTGCAAATTTATTTGAAATCGATCAATAGTTTTCGCTCTAGCTTTGTATACATACAGACATACCCACATACAGACATACATACATACAGACATTTTGTAAAAACCACATTTTTTGGACTCAGTGGGTCCCAAAACGGATATTTCCACAAAAATCTCAACATCGATTTTTTTACGATCACTATATTTTCTCTATACCATAGGCCTAGTATAGTGAGAAAGTAAAAAGTACTTTGAAAAAAACATTTTTATAAAAAAAGCTTTATAAAAGAAAATGTTTGTATTTTAAAATTTAGTCTGTCTATGTATGTGTTTAATTACTTTATTAAGTTTTAAAATGTCGGCTAAATATGGCTTATATAATGTGAGCAGAGTTAATAGTTACTATTTGTGATATATGGTTTATATGTAAACCCTACACTTAGGGTTTGCTTAATTAAAGACAATACCGCCTTAATTGGAGTGCCTCAAATTTACATGAATATCCAAATCAGCAAATAGTTTATTTTTCTGATCTATTAACCTTTTTAATATTCATAAGATCAGGTTGTACCAAAATATATAACAAATTATGTTATATCCTTCGTTATTTAATAATTTAAACGACCAATGAAAAAGAGCCTTTAAATTTGCAGCTTTTTAAAAATTGCTTAATATCAAACTATTTCTATACAAAAGACACACCAAATTATACAATATTTTGTATACGCTTGCGCTTTAGAATAGTTTGGAATGTCCATACATCTATACTGAATCCGGAACTACAACGATGACGTATCAATTTATTTTCTCAAAATTGTAAAAGAACTGCCAAACGATGTCGCAGGTGTCGGATCGAAAAAGATCCCAAGAATGTGTTATGTTTATCGACAAAAAGTGTTCTAAATTTGAGTCACGAATCGTCTGCATTCCTTAACTCGTCGATAATTAATTCATCAGGAAATTGGATTAGACCAAAACTTGAGGCGTCTTAATGGGCTAGCCTAAGCCTAATATGAAAAGGTGTTGTCGAAACATGATGAAGTATCGATTAATCGAAACCATTAAGCTAACCTCGACCCACGTTTGACACCTGAAGTTGAGTTTTAAATGTCTTGAATTAGCATCATAGCAAAAAATGCGACTCGAAAGTTGCTGGATATTTTGTTATTTACATAACTCTTTCCCGAGTGGTACGCTTTATTTAGTTGGGGTACAAAATAAAAGTAAGTTTGAAACAATGCAGAACTGTAAAAGTAAAAAAAAGTAAACTGTAGTATGACACTAGTAAACTGTTCTTTCTTTGTTTAAAATTTTCTTGAACAAAATATTCGAATAATTTGTAAAAAATAACTATATAATTAATTTTTCCTCTCGGCAAAACTTTGTTTAACATCTTAAGGAACTCTTCTCATAAGTTCTTAACCATTGTGTTAAGGTCAAAGGAGCAAACTAGCCGTTCATGGTCTATTCATCCTCCTTTTGATTGCCTGCACTTCTGCAAAGTCCTGAATCTGCTTGACCTCGTCGACCTGCGCTAATTTTATCCTCGCAATTTTACTCTCACCTATTATTGCAGATGTCACCTTAGTTGACCTCAAAGCTCGCGGAACAGCACAATGTCTGTCTACATGAACAATCCTAATCCATCGCCAGACTTTCCCCTTCAGGATAGTAAAATGTTTTCAAACAGCAATGCATACCTAAAGGATACGACCTGCAGAATTTCCTTCAACAAAATACACTAAGTTTAATGAAATATCACATTTTATTTTCTCACTATACTATAGTACAGAGAAAGTATAGTGATCGCAAAAAATATCGATGTTGAGATTTTTGTGGAAATATCCGTTTTGGGACCCCCTGAGTCCAAAAAAGTGGTTTTTACAAAATGTCTGTCTGTATGTCTGTATGTATGTCTGTATGTCTTTATGTAAACAAAGCTAGAGAGAAAACTATTCGATCGATTTTAACCAAATTTGCACCAGACATGTCCAATACGCCTGTATAGATGCACAAAAAAGGGTTTTGAACAATTTTGAAAAACAACCCTCTTTTTGGCCAAAAAACCCCCAAAAAATCAGTTATTATTTTTTTATAAAAAGACGGATCTAACGATTTTGATAAAATTTGGCTTATTTGTAGCCTTTATTGTGCCCTATCATATACAAAAACCCGCATCTTTCTAAAAATTCTCGTTTAGCTAATAATAATAATAACTGATTTTGGAGGGTTTTTTGGCCATAAAGGGGGTTGTTTTTCAAAATTTTTCAAAAACTTTTTTCGTGCATCTATACAGCCCTAATATACGTGTTTGGTGCAAATTTGTTCGAAATCGATCGAATAGTTTTTTCTCTAGATAATAATAATATTTGTTAGTTAATCTCCTAACTTAATAAAAAATCACCTCTTCTACCCCACACTACAAGTCACAGTGAATCTGTTTAATAATTTAAATATGTTTGTGAGAAAGTATGTGCCAGTTCCTGGTACCGTTTATTTTGTTTGTTGTTGATTTGTTTGTTTCTTATATGCATCATATTAACAACATGGCGTATCGTATGCAGTTACGTGATACCTCCGTGGTTTAAAATATTGGTCCATATATTAGTATGAATGGTAGGGCGAAAATCTCGGGTTATCATTTTGTACTTGAGCAGATTTTGGAGTATTATAGTTTGTAATTTAAAAATTGAGTTATTTTTCATGTTAGGGGGGGGGGGGGGGGGGGGCACTTTACCAGCTCAATGCTATTTAAATGGGTAATTCACCAGTTAGTCTGATAAAAATAACAATAAAACTGCTTAACCTATTGTCCTGAAATTTTAAACATATATTGTTGAGTATGTTACACACAAAATAAATGTTCTAGTTTCAAGAAAAGAATATTAAAAACTAACATGTAGTAAAACAGTTTTATCTTTTTTTTAAATGTAATTTGTTTTATTGTATGATTTTTTTATTGCAGGATTATTTTTTGCTATGTTTGCTGGTTCGGAAGAAATTTGTACCTAAATCATGAAAAACGAGGTTACGGAAATCAGGCATTTAAGCAGAACTTTACTTACAATGGCCTAAAACTGTCCTAGTGAGTGGTTCTCATAATGTTGCAAATAAGTAAAAACATTATCTGTGAAAATAACAGGTTAGCCAACCACAAAACTAGGATTTTTTATGATTTCATATGTATGAAAAAAACATCGTGAATATGTATGATTCAAACATGATGTTATTTAGCTTCCAAGAATGCAATTATTATAATAATGGGTAATTAATTACCTTATTTTTAACCGTCGAGCACTCTAAAATATATCCTTTACATTTTTGAGGTTGATCTGATGATGGTGGCATGAACCACCGAAACCGGTAATCCAGAAAGGCTATATTTTAAAGTGCTCGACGGTTAAAAATAAGGTAATTAATTACCCATTATTATGTATGATTCACTGTTAATTGACGTTTTGGCTCCGGCCTCAAATTTTCCAAAAAGTAATGCAAGCCTTCACAAAAAAATGTGTTTTAGTACTTAAAATAATAAGATATATTTTATGTCTTTAATCAGCAGGGAATAAATTTATGCAATACAAAATTTTACAATTTTTTACCCAAAAAATACTCCCCCCCCCCCCTTAAATTTAATGGTGTTTTGAAATATTCTTCCTAACAAGCCTCGAAGAGAGTTTGTGTTTTTTTCGCTGAGTTGGCAGCTAACTATTTTGTATAATTTGTTTACCAATATCTTCGTTCATGAAAACAAATTTCCGCGATTGTTTAATAGAGGTATAGCGTTTGTAGAACACATAAGAAAGGCAGAAAAATGTCAACTTCTTGTGTCAAAACACTGATGTTTCAACACTTAGTTTGACAAAAGTCGTGCTACGTCTATATATTATAATACTTTTTTTCAGCAAACCATAACATCCTTTATAAAATCCAGTCTAAACATTCTCACCGATCTTGAATTAATTTAGTTTCTGTTTGGCATAAAAGGAAACATTTAATTTGAAGTCTAATTTAAAATTTCTCTGTTCACAGGTAAGAAGCTGTTCAATAAATCAGCTGATAGATCTCAGCTGTTCAGTTCTCCAGGTGGGTGGTATCTTAATTTTATGCACCTCTCAAGTCCCTCTGCCACAAGTCGAGAGCACTAAATGTCAAACAAAAATACAAATAAATTCCAAATTACAAACAGCAACCTCGAGGAAAGATGAAAGGTCGGGCAGCTGACCTCTGGATGGCTGTCATTAACCCCCCCCCCCCCCCCGCCCCCGCCTGTCCTTGTCATACATTATTAGATTTAGCGGACAAGCACTTAGTCAATCCTGTCAGATAAACTTTCACCAAGGAAGACTTAATTAAAACGTCGCGAAATATTGCCAATGCCTTGTCAATATCTTTGTCGGAATGTTTGGGTCGTATGTTTTGAAAGGTGATAGTTTTGTTTACCAGCTGTAAAGTTGGATGTTAATGCAATTCAAATAGCTAATTGTATGTTGGGATATTTATGTGTAAACCCATATGAATTTATGCATTACATTATTGGTATTCTATTTATATTTAATATATTTTAATTTGTTTTCACAAAATGGGAAAATATCCTATGTTAGTACAACTTATAAATGTTAAGCGCATACTTAATTGCAATTGGAACTTGTAATATATTTATGTAATACAATTGAATTTTACAGGGTGTCTTTTTAAACGGGCCACCATTAGTATCTTGTAAACTATAAATCTGACAGCAAACTTTAAATGGGGAACTTTTCCTTGTTTTTTGAGAAATAAAAAAAAATACGTAGTGAAAATATTTGAAAATGGCCAACATTTTCCAATATGGCGGTAAATTTTCGAACTTATTATGGAACACCCTATGTTTTATGATAAGTTTAGATTTGTCATGTTAAAAACACCCTAACTGAGAGGTAGATATTTTTTTATGGAAATAGTTTTGAACCAAAGAAAACGCTCTTAACACTAACAAAACATCGTTTACACAAAGTTAGAGGGGCATAAAGTTTTGAAAAACACCCAAATGAGTGCAAAATATTCTACTTAAAATCGCCAAGAAAAATATAAGTCTTAAAATAGCTTGTGAAATCTAAAATCATCATAAAATATAGGGTGTTCCATAAGGAATTCGAAAGTTGACCGCCATATTGGAAAATGAAGGCCATTTACAAATATTTTAACTAAATATTAGTTCATTTCTCAACAAACAAGGAAAGGTTCCTGATTAAAGTTTGCTGTCACAAGTATAGTTTACAAGATACCAATGGTGGCCCATTTAAAAAAAAAGACGTCCTGTGTGCTATAATTATTTTATGTACAGCCTACAATTAATTTGTTGTTGTTAATCATGTTATACTAAAGGGCATTTTTACACCAATTAAATTAAATAAGATTAATATAACTAGTTAAACTTGTGTAATCATATTGTAAGCATGCAAGATTCAATTGGTAATTACTAGGTTTTTTTGTTATCTTCAAATACTTTGTAAACTCTAACAAAATCTTATTAGTTTTTTGAAATACCAAATAATGTATTTCACGGCAGAAAAATCCAATATAAAAATCACCAGTATAAGACAAACAAAATAGTATATTATGTTTAAAAAATAAATACAAGTTTCGAATATGAAGCACGACCCTTACAAAAAACAAAACTGTTTTGAAAATAATATTTAAAAAAACCTACGCAGAAATTAAATGTAGAATACTTCTTCTTCTATTAGTGTAGCTTAGTAAATTAGTAAATAATAAGTTTTTAATTAAGCTTAACAATATTAAAATATAAATAATTTATCATGATGTTCATAAAATAGTATGCGATAAGATTTTTGAGTGTAAATAAAGACGAATAGGTTTGTGCGCGGGTTTCTCCATTGATTTTCACTTGAAATTTTGCATTGAAATGTAATGCATGACCATCTTTATATGTACAAATTCTATTCAGGGTGGTGAATCCAAGATGAGGGAAGACATTTTTTTAACTAGCCAGTAGGCCTACTAACAGAAGGTACCAGATTTGCATGTCTCTTCTATATAATATAAAAGCCAAAACCCACTGACTCACTGATCACGATTTCTCAAAAAATACCAAACGGATTGGAATGAAATTTGGTATGTAGCTTCCTCTAGGGCCATAGGTGCTCACTAAGAAAGGGTTTGAAAAAATTCGAAATTTT
>JAGFPH010008538.1:19228-36409 GCA_018207615.1 Philaenus spumarius
GGGGGGGGGGTTCAAAGTTATTAAAAATGACTTCTTCAAAACTACCGAACGGATTGGAATGAAATTTGGTATGTAGCTTCCTCTAGGGCAATAGGTGCTTACTAAGAAGAAAGGGTTTTAAAAAAATTCGAAATTTTAGGGGGGGTTTGGGGATCAAAGTTATTAAATCACGATTTCTTCAAAACTACCTAACGGATTGGAATGAAATTTGGTATGTAGCTTCCTCTAGGGCCATAGCTGCTCATTAAGAATAGGTATGAAAAATTTCGAAATTTTAGGATTGGTTTGGGGGGATCAAAGTTACTAAAATCATAATTTCAGATCTTTTATTATTATGACAATAGTGCTTTTATTATTTAAGATCTATATATATAAAAGCCAAACACCACTCACTGACTGAACACTTAAAAGAATACAATTACGTTAAAAAGACTGAAAATACCAACCACCACGGGCAACGCCGTACGGGTCAGCTAGTCTTATGTACTTATGTTCTGAATATTAAGTGGATACACATTTTCATCCACTTCGTAAACACAGTACACGAAACATACAACTTTTATCATAGTTATTTGATAAAATATATATTCGAAAATTAAAAATGTGCACGTTTTTCCAATAAAAACCTGTGACGTCTGTTTGTTCCAAATTTGAAATGATAAAAGTATTAGTAGGATAAATGTGCACTTTTCCAAAACAAATTAATTTAATGTGGAGACAAATTTAAAAATAAAGGCTGAACAACTAGTTCTAAAGCGCATGATCTGTAACCATTTTATAGCGCAGGATCCAGTTATGTAAATTATCCAACAATATTTCCACATGTTGAACAAATAACGCATTTAAATAACCCTGAGATAATAACAAAGTATAGAGACACCCTGCGCTTTATTATTACGAACCTAAACCGTAATTAAAACTATTAGCCGGGTATTAAAGTTATTTTTCATACTTAATTACAAGTAAGCGAAAACCGTTTAATATGTAAATACAGTAGGTTGTTTGGAATAGTTTATCGTTACGTTTCCACAAAGCGTAAGTCATCCTCAGTCCGCGTACGTGATAATTGTGGTAAATTGAAAAACAAGTTTTTGTTATAAATGAATTGTTTAGAGAATATATGTATTTTTAATTGGTCGGACGAGGAATGCCGGTCCGGCAATTATCACGGGGTGAAAGTATCGCAACGCGAGCTTGCGATCGTTAATCTAACGAGTTCATTTCACACGATTATCCTCATCAGTCGCAATTATTTCTGGGCAGGGTAATTGTGTTTTACATAAACATAGAAATCATATTCGATTGTGGGAACGTACCATGAGGGGCGGTGATATAATGTAATGAGCCTATATATAGTGGTATTAAATTGATGTAAATAAATTGGAAAGAAATATGTTGACTAGAACGTTGCAAAAGTGTTACAGGGAATGTTCAGTAATGAAATCGATTCATTTTATTTTATGTCGATACTTAGTGAATCACACTGAAATTCGCAAATAATAAATAAATACATCTCAAGTTAAAAATCAACAAAAAATATTTTAAAAGTATTTGGTCTTGTCACTTAAAATTTTCTTACATTTACATTCTTCGTGGGTTTTGACCTCTTTGGCAATTTTCTTTCGTTCCATTCTCCTGTACCTAGTTTTAGAGAAAAATAAAAAATACCACCGTGTAGGTGAGGTATTTTTCAACAAAAAAGGTTGTATGTATTTATTTCGTCCGAGCAATGGTTTGTCTGGAAAAAATTCGAAAATGCAGGTATGTATTTTGCAGCAGGGGAAATCACTAAAAGGGGACATCTTATTCATATATGAAGCGTTGGGTCATTCTAAATTGGCCGAATTTTAATATATCGAATTAAAACTTGATATAGGAGTTAAAATATATATGTTAAACATTTATGCTGAGTCTCAGCTTGTTATCTTGAAAATGACCCGATCTAGAGCCACTTGACTCATCAATGGGTTTCTCGATTTTAGGAGTACCGGACCCACGAACTAATTTTAGAAAATTTTCAAAATATCAACCTGAAAGTTTTTTTACAAGTTAAATATATATATTCAAACAAGTTCAAGGAGTATAAACCTTTTTCATTATTTACTTTTAAAAGCACAAGTAAATTAAAAAAGTATAATTTTAGACCTTTTTAGATTTTTCATCAAAACGCTTGAGTTGATCAGCTGCAGATTAGTCATTTTTGAAAATATAGTTCTTAAAATAAGTATAGCAAAAAACAATTGTATTTGTAACTTCTGTACCAATTTTTAAATCGATATGTTCAAAAATGTCGAAAATGGAGTCGTTGAATCCAAAGGTGTTATAGTTAAAACGAGATAGGTAAAACAGAAGACTATTTTCAAATGCCTCGTTTTTAAAAATAACAAGAAAAAAATCGTTCATTCTTACTAAGAATATTTATACTGGTGTACTCAACTTGTAAAACAAATTTGGTGTTGATATTCCAAAAATTGACGAAACTAGAATAGATTGAAATTAGTTCGTGGGTCCGGTACTCCTAAAATCGATAATCGAAATCAACTCCTAGATCGGGTCATTTTCAAGATAACAAGCTGAGAATCAGCATAAATGTTTAAAATATATATTTTAACTCCTATGTAAAGTTTCAATTCGATATATTAAAATTTGGCCAATTTAGAATGAGCCAACGCTTCATATATGAATAAGATGTCCCCTTTTAGTGATTTCCCCTGCTGCAAAATACATACCTGCATTTTCGAATTTTTTCCAGACAAACCATTGCTCGGACGAAATAAATACATATGCCTTTTTTTGTTGAAAAATACCTCTTCTACACGGTGGTATTTTTTATTTTTCTCTATCTTCATCCCAGCTCGAAATATTAAAGATAATCGAAAAAAAATGATAATCGATTTTTTTCGACTTTGGGAAATCGATAGACTGGTAAACTTTTTTTATGTTAATCTACATACTTGAATGTACTTATAAAAAAAAAATCAGCCGTATTGTAAATTACTGAAACTTTTGGTCTAAAATTACCTCTACCGACTGTCCTACATAAACACCTTCTAATTTAAAGTATTCCAATCATCCAAATTTCTGCAACGCTCCTTCAGATTATACGTAGATCATTTTATTCTTTCAAATGCATATTCTGTTTTCAGTAAGACTCAACTGTCGACTTTATATTGCAATATACTTTCTCAAATTATTCGTATAATTTGTGCGTCTACATTACACTTAATGCAACGTAACGTTCTCACAGGTTATACCTTTTGTATGCATACTCATTTGGCACATTTTTGGTTTGGATTCTATATATAAAAATAATTCGACCACGCAGCTGAACCGCTGACGTGAGTTGAGAAAATTTCGAAAAGTATGTTTATAGGCCTATGTTTTAGGGTTTCAACCGTCAATTTGGGAAGTCTATTCACGACGGTGCTTAATAGCTGCAAAATGGTTCGCACGCCATTCCGCATATTGGGAGTATCTTCAAAACACAAAGCATTGCGTGCTTCGCACGCCAACCCGATTGGGGGTGTCTTCAACACACAATGCATTACGTGCTTCGCACGCCAACCCCACGGTATAATCCACCACATGGCTTTGAACCGGGTACTTCTATGGTATTTTACGTTTTGACCGATTTTGGGGGAACCAAGCGAGCTATAAAGTCAAGTAAAAAAAATGTGCAGAATAACATCCTACATTTATATTTGTTGCAAAAACTCATTCTTGCTCGTAGGAAAAATCTCAAAAGTAGTTACTTCCGGTCAAAAATATAGTCTATATATGATTTTTAGACAGCCCAAAACGTGTTCTGGGGACCATGATCGGTGTTCATTTGCTACTCCTGACCTTGGGTCTTTCCACTGCCCTTATGCCCCTTTTTCCTATGGAAATTCGCTAATAAGCAGCAAGTTTAATCTGTCCGCCAAGGTTTCCGTAAAGCCAGAGCTGCTAAACGTTTTACCGGAAATAAATTGTTCTTTGGAAGTGACGATTAATACAAGAAACTTAAACATAAATTGTATCGTGTTTCCCAAAACTTGGATCCGTCACAAGGGCTATAGAATAAAAGGGCTGGTCCACTCCTTTGATGTTGACGCTCGCCGACTGTCCCACCTTCCTCTCACCCCCCCCCTCCTATGTGACGTCACTCTGGTACCATGACACGCCGCGTAAGCACGGTTCGCCTTACCTCTCACGTGTTATTTGATATAACGTTGTAGATGATAATTCTTTAAAACATTATGCAATACACACAATCACCTAAATTATATGTTTGCCAAGTTTGGTGAATATTAAGTAATTATTTTGTTCAGTACCAGTGTTTAAAGAAGGTATATAATTCCGCGATATTTTCGCCTCTTGACGCATATTTAAGGCTAATTTTCTCGAAGAGGCATTCCACGAATTTCTTTACAAAATTATTCGATACACACAATCACCTACGTTATATGTTTAGTGAGTTTGGTTAATATTGAGCAATTATTTTGCTCAGTACACGTTTTTAAAAAGAAGGTATATAATTCCGCGAGATTTTCGCCTTTTGACTCACATTCAATGCTAATTTTCTAGAAGACGCATTCCATGAATTTCTTTAAAAATTATACAATACACACAATCACCTAAATTATATGTTTAACAATGTATTTATTTATTTAATGTTACGTTGCAGACGAGATTACTTTATGAAATGTTACTAAGATTATCATTATCAAGTAATATTGTTTGCAGCGTTACTTGAATATTCTAAGAAACACCTTTACTAACAAAATACATTAAAACAAACATTTTCAAGGCGATGACATATAAATAAATAAATACATTATATATAAATAACAATAAGATTTAAACTTAGAGTACCGGTAATTATTGATAACTCAAAATTTCAAAACAACAAATTTTAAGTTATCAGCTTCAAATTAAAATAAACATTAAACAAATTTTTTATTTAATGTAAGAGTTGCAAGCGAGATTACTGTATGTTAAAAAGTTACGAAGGTCCTCAAGTAATTTCTTCTGCAGCTTTAAAATGTTTAAAAAAATCTTTACTAGCAAAATGCACTTAAAATTGTCAGAATAATTAGATATAAATTAATATATAATATACAAATAATTATAATCAAATTTAAACCTAGAGTAATACAATTATTGATGACAAAAATAAAAAATAAAACATAATTTTAAGTTATACTTCTAGACTTAATTAAATTGCACAGTGTCAATTTAAATTTAAATAGTTCAATTGTTTAAATTCAACTATGAAATTAAGTATTCCCTAAGGCCCAGGAAAAGAAAATTTCTATAAAACAGTTTTATTTAAAAAAATATATATTTTATGTCAGCAATAATTATTATGTCGTGTGCATATCTGCATATAAGCTACTCATTATGTAAGTATTTATAACTTTTATGTGTTTTATTTTATTACACATGTTTTATTAAACTGCAGTATGACATTCTAGTTTTGGTGGTTTATTGTAATAAATACAATCATTTTCAATAATGTGGCAAATTTTGTTCAATTTCGTATTTAGTTTTCAGAAATTTTTCAGAGAAAATTAAAAGTATGCTAACATTAGTACACTACATCGGTTTATTACCTATGAATTAGTTAGTTTTATTGTAGCCCTGTCTTCTTCTTACATCTTTAGACTAAATTGTTTACAGTCTACTTATTGCTTTGTGTAGTGTCAATACTAAAACTAAATAAGAGAGCATCATAAAAATTATACAGCTTTTCAGAAATTGAAATTATTGTAGCAGAGAATACTTATGAGAAGCGGTGGGAATGGAGAAATCGTTACCACCGTGACGTCTTCACGGTGGCAGTGACGGGAACGTTTCCTTGGCGGACTGGTCTAGCCCTTGTAATCTATAGCCCTGATCCGTCACAGTGTTTTTGTAAATTGTATCAGAATCACTAAAACCAAATTTTTTCGGAATTTTAACTGGAGCACTTTAGGAAATGGATGTGTTGAAAATGTTATATGTATTTTCGGTGTTATCACAAAATTCTAAAAACTATAATTTTTATAAAATAGCAACTGCCAGAGACTTTGTATACAGATTAAAGATAAGAATAAGTAAATAATTATGTTGTTTTACTAGGCTAGTCATCAGGGGTGCCCAGAAGGGGGGTGATATGGCGCTCAGAGCGCCATCGAAACAAATCTGGAGGGGGGGATTTATAATTTGGGGGGATTTTTGAAACTATAAATAAATGAGACAATTTGTGAATCACGATTGAAATTTCGTGTATGTACGGTAGGATGACAATAATACATTAATATTATTGGCAAATTAATTTATTGCTATTGTAGTATACAGTACAGTAAATAATCTACCTATTTATAACTAAGATATTTTTTGTTCATTGTCGGTATAATTCTCTCGGTTTCGGTAAAATCTTGGTGTGGTCATGCCCAACCCCCTTCCCGTCTCCTGCCGCCACGCGAACTTAGAAATTCCTATTGCTTTGGTCAAGACCATAGGTTCCAAAATAAACACAGTTGTGTGTGACTTATCACTGCTCCTTCCCTCCCTCCAACCCCACCTGCTGATCAGCTGTTCCATTTCCATCACAGAGTAGTGTCCTGATGTCAGTCAGTTCAGCTTCAGTGCAGTGTGCAGTAGATAAGATTAATTTGATTTAAATAATGCCTCGAGTGTTGAAAAGAGCGATCAAATAAAAATGTTAAGAAGTGTTATGTAACACAGTGCACCGCAACGACAAGTGGTTGGCGCATTGTATAAAGAAACATCTTATAATTTTAAAAACGAGTTAAAAAAAGAATTGGAAACTTTCAGTAGTCTTTACAAAGTAGCATAAAGAAGTAGACATTTCAGACATCCTTCATAAACGCGATAATTCATCAGACGGTGAGATGTCATCAAGCTATGAAGAAGAGAGTCCAAAATGAAAGAATTTCAAGCAAAAAGAAACGTGAAAATGAGAGGATGGCAGACCAGTGGATGAAACAATTTTTTATTCGGCCTTACAATGGTCCAATATCATCATTCCCAAATTTAACTGTAATGTACAGAATTTTTCTTTCTTTGGCAGTCACTAGCTGTTCTGTCGAGAGAACCATGAGTAGACTGAAAATTGTAAAAAAATCGACTTCGCAGCAGTATGAGTGACAAGTGGTTATCTAGTCTATTGATTCTAGCCTCTGAAAAAGACATTTTCAAAGAATATCCAAATGACATCATAATTAACCAATTTGCATTAGCAATATCAAGAAGAATACGGCACTACTTTATTGTATAAATCATTTAAAGAATCACAGAAGTTAGAAAAATTAAATTCTAAATTTATAGAAAACTGTACAAACAATTTCGTGTTTTACTTTTAAATTTCTAAGAAATAGCCAATGTATCAACAAAATCATTGATTTTGGTACTAAGATCTTCAACTTTGCTAACGTATAGAGTTATATTTTATCATTTTCATTGTTAATAACACCCTGTACTGTAGTTTAATTCGTTGTTACAATAAACTATTTCTTACACCATTATATATTTTTTATTTAAACACTACAAAATCTCTGATTCCTGATTGGATTAGTATTGTAGATATGTATAGTGCGCTAGGTTCAGGTCATTCATTGTAACAATACAAGAGCTACTAAGATTAAGGATTATTGTTTAGAAGGGGACGGGGTATCTACATTGGGGGGGGGGCGCCATGAGGCTTGGGGGGGGGGATGGGCACCCCTGCTAGTCATAACTATAATTTCATAATATCTAATATCTGTGGCTCTCCGATTAATGTAGTAGTAGTCATTCGTCTTGCCTCAGTTCGATACCAGCGAGTGTCAAATGCTTTTTGTGCTCTAATGCCCATAAAATAAAGTACAAATGTAAAAAACTTGAACTTTTATTCAATGTGGAATTTTGTTAAAAAAACCCATTTAAACAAGTATCATTTGTTTTAGGCCTAGGCCAATATATCTATCTATACATAATTAATTTGCTAGGGGTTATTTTGTTAGTAGAACTCCTCCTAGAGTTTTTAACCGATTTTAATGTTTTTGGTGTCATTTTACAGAGCTCACTCTGAAGTTGTGCTTCCCGTAAAATGAGCTCAATGTATGTTAAGGGCTTCGCCCCAGTGGCCCTCAAAGTTGCCATGTTAATCTTATGGAAGGTCAATCTTAAGGAAGAAGAAGAAAGATTTCTTTTGATTTTATCAGGGGCACAAAAAACAGCTGTTCGTATGAAAAGCTTAAAACAGCTGATTTTGATCAACAGCTGATTTTGATCAACAACTGATTTGGATCAAAAACTGAATATAATTTTAGCTTAGGTAAATCAAGCAATAGCGAAGCATTGCCATGTCCACTAGTTAGATAAGAAACTGAAGTGTGATTAAATATTAATTTTATTAAACATTTAGAACAAACGTAATTTAATGAACAGCGAACGGTGTAACTCGGAAGAAGGTAGCACTTTGATAACTCGGTAGAGTTTTGAAGCACACCTTCTATGTTGTTATAATTTAACACGGAGCACCCCGGCGTTGTTTTGTACCGGACAAATTATAAAATTCAAATGAAGCAAACCTTCTGATCTCGCCGGCCTCGTTTCTCCTCTGACAGTCAGGTCGCGTGATCAGAATCGACTAGGAGACCGGAAAAATTATTTCTTCAGAGCGGGGTTCGAAGGAAGGGGGGGGGGTAATTTATAAATCCCCGGAGAAATAATGTAGATATTTGCATGTAATTTGACAAGCTGATAAGTTGAAGCACGAATACAGAATAAATAGTGGTGAGCAACAATAGACAGGGCTGCATTCTATGTTAATAGTATTTTATTGCGACCAGGAGAACATAAGTAATGTCAGAACGGGGGTAATTACAATACAAATTATAAAGTTTTATGTCGGGCAACGAGAGTCGTGTTGTAGTGGAGGGCTAGGCAGACGTGGATGAAACGGTAAGCCATCCGGTGTCTTGAGAGTTTTTATCTATATATATAAAAGCCAAAACCCATTGACTCACTGACTCACTCATCACGATTTCTCAAAAACTACCGAACGGATTGGAATGAAATTTGGTATGTAGCTTCCTCTAGGGCCATAGGTGCTCACTAAGAAAGGGTTTGAAAAAATTCGAAATTTTGGGGGGGTTTGGGGGGGATCAAATTTATTAAAAAATTACTTCTTCAAAACTACCGAATGGATTTGAATGAAATTTGGTATGTAGCTTCCTCTAGGGCCATAGGTGCTTACTAAGAAAGAGTTGGAAAAAATTCGAAATTTTAGGGGGGTTTTGGGGGGATCAAAGTTATTAAATCAATTTCTTCAAAACTACCGAATGGATTGGAATGAAATTTGGTATGTAGCTTCGTCTAGGGCCATAGGTGCTTACTAAGAAAGGGTTTGAAAAATTTCGAAATTTTAGGAGGGGTTTGGGGGATCAAAGTTACTAAAAACATAATTTCAGATCTTTTATTATTATGAAAATAGTTCTGTTATTGTTTAAGATCTATATATATAAAAGCCAAATACCACTCACTGTTTGAACACTTAAAAAGAATACAATTACGTTAAAAAGACTGAAAATGCCAACCACCACGGGCAACGCCGTACGGGTCAGCTAGTTGTCAATAAAAGTATACACATTAAAACGTTTCAACTACGATGAACAAGATTGTAAATTTAACATCCTTAAAAATGGTTTTAAATAACATAAAGTTTGTATCACTGGTAGAAAGACTTAACCCCTAAATTCAATCAATGTTTATTTTTACATCGCTTTGAGATCTTCTTTTAATTTATCTAAATCGTTTCATTTTTTGTACTTTGCAAAACAACATTTGAAGTGTGGATTGCTTTTTAAGTTGCTGTGGTTTCAGGTCAGACATGTTTTCTGGAATCTGTAACAAATTGCATTTTTTTAGATAGAAAATAGTCCCTATTAAACTATAAAACATCTTTGACATGCAATTATTAATGTGTAAAATGTTTAATCAAAAACAGATATTTAGGGTTCTGTCTACTAGTTTGATAACGACATCTCTCTTTAAATCGTCTTATTTAGATTAATGGAATGTATACAATAAGGTAATGCAGAATGGGAAGACGTAAAAAATCCGTCAGTGGAAGATTGAAGTATTGTTAAGACTCATTAAGTTCAACAAGGGAATGCCGAGAAATAAATATTATTTTTGCAAACATGTTTTAATTGTAATTCTTGCAATGCATTGTAATTTTAATTATTTGTCAAATTAAATATTCAATCAACTGTCGTCCACATTACGTGTATTACAATCAATAAATATGTTACATTCTAACAAACTAAATAAAACCTCAGCTAATCATTATGGAAACTCTGTTGAGATTTCAGATAATTCTTGAGATTTATTGGCCAATTATAGAGACCAAAGTTTTCTCAGTCTCGGAGACAATGTTAAAAATTTCAAGTTTAGATTTGCTTCATTAAATTTAAAATACGAATGAGTATCTCTTATTATTATTTAATCAAAGTATTATTATTTCCCGTTTTTACTATACTGTAGAAAACCAAATGAAGATTTTCTGAAATACCTAAACTGGTGATTTTAGTTGTCTTTATCCTTTAAATGTTTTCAAGTTAAGGTTGTGTTTCTGTAATGATTAAAAATGGAATTTCATTTAAAGTAGTTCGTGCCTATTGTCAGCCATAATCGGATTTTTCTCTATATCCACAAAACTTTTGTGAATACTATTTGTTTGATGTTGTTGAAAAATCACTCTTTCTCTTGATTAAGTTATTGCATGTGCTTTCTTCTGTAGCTCTCCTGTTGGAAAATTTGTATAATTAGTAGCAAAATTTTATAATTAGTTTGCATTTGTATAAAATTAGTATAATTAGTATTCTTAGTATAATAGTATACTTGAATCACAAAGTATTGTAATATTACTGAGAGGTTTGTGTTCAAGTGTTTCAATTATGTAAAAGTAAAACTAACTAAATTAGCTATTTACCTTACATACAACTTTCCGACCGAATACAGTTATTTTTATTTATTGGTCGCCAATATTGTTAATGCAATCAATTCAATATTGCCCTTGAAAACTCCAGTCGATTTAACAATATGAATCCATCAAAATCTGTAATATTGTTTTAACAATCAATAAAAAAATAAGGTGTCAAAACTACAAGTAGAACATCAACAATAAAGTTATAAAAATTGGCCTCCTATAATATATTATAATTGAATGCATATATCCAGTCAAAAACCAACGGGACACGCATCAAAACAGTATACCATAACTGTTTAAGATTGACTGAAATTGCAATAATGTCCTGTATATACACGGTTTAATAAATATGCTAGGTGGCAATTTTCATTAAGTTGCGTGCACTTTAACAATTTTTGTAAGGATTTTCATTTGAATCTAGAAATGAATGTAAGAATGTTCTTGAATTAAACATATTAGAATTAAGATTTGTAATTTAAATTGTTATGTCAACTTTTTTAAACTAGTAGTTGTGTGAACAGTAGACCTCGCTCGTTGAAATAACAAATGTGGTTTTGAGATTAGGTTAAAAATAGTGTGCCAGTAAGGAAGTAAGCACAAGGTTTAGCCAGTGAAACATTATTTACAATTCCCGCGATTCCGGGATTTCTAGTTCTCGTTTTTACTTCTTTTCTTGAGCTTTAACTGCTAAAGATTTTCTTTTAGAGGCATTGTGTCTTATTTAGGTTAATAATGAGTAAGATAGCTAAAAATATCGCGTTATAGAGGGACAACATACAATTAAATATTTACATACTTAAATAACTCAGACTTAACAATGTATCATAAGTTAACTTAAGTTCCATATCATAATCCAATATTAGAAATAATGAAAAGAAACGATGTTAAAACGTCGTTATAGTGATCTCAACCCATGTACCAAAACTTCCCACGGTGTCCTACGGCCATTTTTTGTAGGTCCTTTATCACCGCGAGGTTTCATTTGTTTCATCTCATATTGTAATTCAAGTAAAGCTAAGTCAAATACTTTTATGAAATTTACAATGATAATTTACAGGTATACAGTTCAATTCTTTGATTTATCCTCTACACTTTCTTATAATAATATGTCATTTTTGGGCACATGATATATTCCTAAATTACTATTCAAAACAGGCCTAGTTTTGTTAGCAGTCTTGTAGTAGGAACATAAAAACTGGTGTTTTCAAAATAAGAAATTTGAAATTGATAAATATTTTTATACAATTCTATTTAGAACTAAATTACGAAACTTTTTTACATTTATGAAAAATATTACAATAACTTTTACTACATTTATGTAGGCCTAAAGTCAAACATTTTCCTTTTGTTACTGAACGTGATTGTTTCTTGAGCTAATAACTTTTTTAATTTTACTTCAATAATTTTTTTTACTGGCATATATGAATTCTTTAAACCTTTATCTACAAAAAAGCTATGGAACACTTTTGAATTGGTTTAGAATAAACGTATAAAAACATGGTTGAAATACAGAAACTTGGATCAAGAATACAATTTTGTTTAGCATTTAATTTCCAAAATGTTATTAGTTTTTAAATTCGACTTACGGTTAAGCCACAAACTGGCTTTGGAAAAAAGCTTACACTGAGAGAAACGGTCCGGCCGCCATTTTAATTTTATTTAAGGGGTTAAAAATGAAAAATGGAAAAAAACCGTATATATACATGGCTCGGCCTAGGAATAAGGAACATTCATGCAAAAAATCATCAAAATCGGTCAAAATTACTATTCAAAAAAATATTTTTATACAATTCTATTTAGAACTAAATTAAGAAACTTGTTTACATTTATGAAAAAATTACAAAAATGTTTACTACTTTTTTATGTAGGCCTAAAGTTAAACATTTTCCTTTCGTTACTGAACTTGATTGTTTCTTGAGCTAATAACTTTCTTAATTTTACTTCAATAATTTTTTTACTGGCATATATGAATTCTTTAAACCTTTATCTACAAAAAACTATGGAACACTTTTGAATTGGTTTAGAATAAACGTATAAAAACGTGGTTGAAATACAAAAACTTGGATGGTTTTTAACAAATTCGACGTTTACGGCCATTTTGTGAGCTTACCGTTAGAGATACGGAAAAAATCAAGAATACAATTTTGTTTAAAATTTAATTTGCTTTTAGAGAAATATTATTATTTTTTAAATTCGACTTACGGTTAAGTCACAAACTGGCTTTGGAAAAAAGCTTACACTAAGAGAAACGGTCCGGCCGCCATTTTTATTTAATTTAAGGAGTTAAAAATGAAAAATGGAAAAAAACCGTATATATACATGGCTCGGCCTAGGAATAAGGAACATTCATGCAAAAAATCATCAAAATCGGTCAAGGCGTTTGGCCGTAATCATGAGACAGACACACTGACGAAATGCCGAAAGGTCGAGTTAAAAAGGATACCTCGCTTACGCTCGGTCAATTATTCATGATATTATTGGTTTTTAACCCCCGACAGCAAACAGAGGGGTGTTTTAAGTGCAACATGTGTACGAGTGTCTATGGTATCGCAGCTCCCAATCAGATAAACCGTTCGGGGACTTAAAATTTTTAAATTTATTTTTATATTTTTTTAGTTTATTGAAATATTATCAAATTAGTACGAACAATTAATGACAAGAAGTGTGATTGAATTTAGAAGGCACATACGTTAAGATAAGAATCTTGGAAAACACATTTTTTCGTTATAAATATAGTGAAGGTTCTTAATGCAAATCTGTTTTTAAATTTCGCTATAATTCTACATTTCGATTCACTAAAAGCATAAATTTGTAAAATTTCATCACAAAATATGGCACAAACTGTGGCACCCTTACAATCTAGATCTATATTACTAAACTTTAGACATTCAATAAACGTGTTGCATTGTTTTACACTAATATAAGATCAAACAAGTAAAGGACACGTAGGTTTGAAGTTGAACGAGATGTTTGTTTAACAAAACATGAATCAAAATACAAAGTTGAGTACGATTATTTACGATGTGCTATTTATTTAAAACATTTTATATCTTTCAGTTAAAATCTGTATAATAATATAGTTTTCCTGTAATAAATAAAATCATGGAAATGTATGATATCAAGACAACATCACAACGCCAGAAGAATGTAACCAACATAATTATGCAAATACAAACAACTATTACAATAATATTATATTCTGTTCACTGGGTATAAAATTGCACATCAATTAGTTACGGATCATTTCACATTATGTAAAACTGATCTTGAATGCTACTGTTTTGCATTATTTAAATTCTGTATAACTACTGTATTTGATTTTTAGTTTTACAAAAACTGACAAATAGTGTTAAATTCTTTCTTTATTTAGTTGTAAATAAAAAATATTTAAACGATTGTAATACATAGATTGGACCATTATAAAATCTAAACCAAATGTGTTTACAATAAATTATATTTTGTTGTGATTGTAATCGTGAAAAATTTTATTTTACACAGATTTATATTTTATATTATTGAAGCATCCATCAAAGATTTCGTCGTGAGTTACTCAGTTTATCTAAAAAATTCCTTCTAATTTATAATACACCACAATTATCCACATAATACATCATTTGATCAGATTTCAAATTGAAAAAAATCTATTTTCCAAATAAAGTTTAACAAATTTTAGCCCAATAAATAGTAAACAAAAATTGCTCTTTGGCAGTTTAAGGACAAACTCGTATAAGATTTTTAGTGTTGGTTCAATAATGGGTGTCGTGCCATCTCGTCCAGGTGCTATCTCGTCCAAGTGCCATCTCGTCCAGATTCCACGAACGTAGGGCGGGGGGTTAATTTTCTACCTGCCAACTAGTGCCATCTCGCCCAAAACCTATGCTATTGTTTACTTGACAGGTCTACAAAAACTATTGGAACGTTTAATTCTTTCTATTAAGGGTCTTCTATAGCTTGCGTAAAACAGCAAGGTATTTGTTTACTTTAGCGTGTCAATTTAAACTACTATAAATACACAAACCTTAACTTTTTTGTATAAATATAGTATTTACACACTTCACTGATGCCGGGAAAGCAATATTTAGCCATCTTCAACACGTACAATATTAAAAACTTTCAAATCAAATGTTCCTTATGGGAATTTACATTGTAAAGTGCCGACATGTTTTTCTCTGCGTTCTCCCAGCGTTGCCTAATTTGTCTTAGCCAACTCAACTACAAAGTTGTACATACGTTTTTAAAGTACAAACCTACTGTTATCGGCCTGGTGAAGTAAAAAGTAAACGTACTGTAACTAAATACTATAGGTTAGAACCTTTTAGGTTGTTTTTAATTTTAATTATATATAGTGATAATAACGAAATATAATCATACTGTTATCGGCCAGATTAAGTAAAAAGCAAACATAAAGTGACTACATACTATAGGTTCGAACCTTTTAGGTTTTTTTTTAAATTTTAATTATATAATGTAATTTACACTCGTACGATTTACACACCGCCACACAATTTCTACGCACTTCTTTTAATTTTTCTTCTTATACCGAAAACCGTTATATAAAAGACTAGGTTGGCCTCTTATGGTGGTCGAAAACTCCATATTCCTACAGATGTTTATACCTCCAAATCAAGCATACAAATGAGTTTTAAATTGGCCGTGTCCACATGAAAACAAAGGGGTGAGAGAGGGGTAAGGGTGCTAGGCGAGGGCGCACAGGGCTACCTGCATTGAGTTCCTCAACCCTTGTCAAGTTTTCACGTGGACGAGATGGCACTAATTAGTGTGTTTATTCAACTGTAAAACTGAGCTGGACGAGATGGCACTAATTAGTGTGTTTATTCAACTGTAAAACTGAGCTGGACGAGATGGCACTCTTTTCTAGTAAATTGGATGTTGGACGAGATAGCACTTGGACGAGATGGTACATCCAATAATGAGCTGTTTAGTCTAATTTAATTTAGCCATGAGGTTTAATAATGAATAATCCTACATTTTTATAAAAAATAGTTGAGTCTATTAATAAAAGCGAAGGTCTTCTAGCTCTTTTTATTTATAGATTAAATAGCAGTTTCTGTCAAATTTTTTTCACTTATTCATCAATTAGAACGGTTATTTAATGAAAAACGTTATAGATAGACGTATGTTCTCACTTAATTTATTATAAATATTTGCATTGCCATCACTTCTTCAGCTTAATGTTTTAATTTATCTTTAACTGTTAAACCAGTGTAGTCATAAAAGGCAAACAAGCGTTTACAAACTTCTCAGTCTCGTCTAAGAAATCATAACTAAACAAATTATATTCAGTGTTTTCCTAAAGGCTATGCTTAAGAGGTTAAGTTTTATAAAGTGCAGGTTAGTAATTTTGGAGTTAAATATTACCTAAGAAACAAACGTTATTATATACGTTAGATTTAAATTTACTCTTATACATTAAGGTTCTATTACAAGGATTATAAATCAAATTATTTATTAAGTAAGATTAATTATATTATTATTATTATTAAGATTTGATTTCTCACTGCTCAATCGATGGAATTTTGTATAAGAGTTATTACTATGATGAGGTAAAAGGCTATGGTCCCGTCACCTATATTAGTGTTGTATTATTATTTTCTCCTGTTATATTATATAATAATTACTAGCTGACTCGTACGGCGTTGCCCGTGGTGGTTGGTATTTTCAGTCTTTTTAACGTAATTGTATTCTTTTTAAGTGTTCAGTCAGTGAGTGGTATTTGGCTTATATATATATAGATCTTAAATAATAAAAGCATATTGTAATGATAATAACAGATCTGAAATTATGATTTAAGTAAATTTGATCCCCCCAAACCCCTCCTAAAATTTCGAAATTTTTCATACCCTTTCTTAGTGAGCACCCATGGCCCTAGAGGAAGCTACATACCAAATTTCATTCCAATCCGTTCTTTAGTTTTGAAGAAATCGTGATTTAATAAATTTGATCCCCAAACCCCCCTAAAATTTCGAATTTTTTCAAATCCTTTCTTAGTAAGCACCTTACATACCAAATTTACATACCAAATTTCATTCCAATCCATTCGGTAGTTTTGAAGAAATCGTGATTTAATAACTTTGATCTCAAACCCCCTAAAATTTCGAATTTTTTTAACCCTTTCTTAGTAAGCACCTATGGCCCTAGAGGAAGCTACATACAAAATTTCATTCCAATCCATTCGGTAGTTTTGAAGAAATCGTGATTTA
>JAGFPH010008539.1:1749-15516 GCA_018207615.1 Philaenus spumarius
ATTTTAATTATAAATTATAATTAGATTATGTTAAAATAAAATGCTTAATTTTTTTCTAGCTGGCATAATTACCTGGGAAAAAGTGATTTAATATATTACCTTAAACTAACAATACGTACATAAACGTTATTCCCGTATCAAACAACTGTACTTCGGGAGTTTCGGCGCCGCACCTCCTCGCGCTCATTTAAAAAAAAGATTTCATAATGATGTAAACATTTTATCACAAATCGGTGAATTGGACAGTTTAGATCAATTCATTGGCTACAACTTTCCCGCTGGAAGTTTGTTTATAACCCAAAAATAAAAAATTTCCTCGCTTAGTAACTTTTCCATGTCAGTCTGTGATAATTCTCAAATATTTTCAATTATTAAAATTCGAAATACTGTGAAAATAAAAGTTTTTTATACTGTTATAATCCGTACTTTATGTAGATTAAGAATATATAAATTTTATTTTACTGAAGCCTTTCCATCGAGTTACAACAGCGAGTTAACGACTGCGCGCACATTATTAATATACTACCAGCTAGTGCGTGTCAGCATGGTGAAGTCAGAGTGAAACTGGCGGCACAGTGCCGAGATCAAAGAAACGGTTTAGCCCTTGTTATAGAGCCCTGGATGCAATACGGTTCAAGTTGTTTCCCTAACAACGGATTGCAACGCAAAGAGCGGTGCGGCGCCTACATACCATACTGCGATGGCAAGGGACGCGGTGACGCCAGCCAAAGTTTATAAGGGCGATGCACCCCTATCGTAAGAGGACTATTAGTAATGTAATAACAATCAATGGATTTCATGTTTTACGTTCCATTCGGTGGAGAAATTGTTTTTTAAAGGTTTATCAGCTCTGTTATTGTTGTTATTTTCTCTTTTAAATTACAAAACCAACTTTACAGGCACGAATGCTTTCACTTGAGCAAACCGCTAATAGCCTGACTAAAAACATCAGTAAGATCTCTGCACATTCACTGCTAAGGACGCACATGTGAGCTTGACACTGAACACTAAGAGAAGCTACCGACGCACAGTGCATTGCACGCCAACTCCCGTATTGGGAATATTTTCAATACACAGTGCATATTGTGAGTAGGTTCAATACACAATGCATGGCGTGCTTCGCACGCCAACCCCCGTGCCGGGAGAATTTTGAATGCACAGAGCATTGCGTGTTTCGCACGCCAATTTTAAGCCTATGTGCTATGGACGCACATGTGCGTCCACTTTAAATATTAGTGATTATTCCGGCCTACGTAGGAAGGTTCAAAAATAAAAAATAAAGTAATTTCTAATCATTTAGGCTATAAATATAAAAAATAAAAGGTCAGCTCCTAGCATAGGAAATACGAAATTTGCGCAGCAGTGGACGTGTTAAGGGTGAGGTGAACATCCACTAGTTCGTTTGAAGGAGATGAGTCACATTAGAAAGCGGTGTGGGAAAATGTTTTTTTTTTAACTTTCGCCCTTTCCCCACACCCCCGGCCCATCGCTCCAGGGCGAGGCCAAGTGCCAGGATTCATGCCGATACCTGTACTAACAGTTTTATGAAAAGGGAAACATTGATTGGGAACTTTGGCATCCTCTGGCGACCCTGGGGCGGCTGCGCCCAGTGCGGGTACACGGCTCTGCTAGATGGTATAAAACACGTAATAATTAAGAAAACTACACTTATCGAAATTGACACACGATCTCAAAACAATCACTGTAATGTAACAGTAAATAAAAGCGATAAACACATTTTTCTTAGTGAACAGGAAGTGTAAAAATCAGTTGTTTTATTTATAAATATATACAAGTGTCACAAAAAACCTTATCGTGCTATAATACAGGATCGGATTCTATGCATTATAATAAATTAAAATATTCAGAAACATTTTACGAATTCGGGTTAGTTTATTTTAGGTTTTTGTTAGTTTTTTATACTGGAAATATGTGAACCAAGGGTTGACAAATCTTTTGCGCATGTGTTAAACATTATGAGGAGAATGCGTTCTTGGAATCGACAAATAAAGAGAGCAGGAATTCAGGAAGTATTTCCTGAGATACCCTTCCCGTTACATCATCCTATTTACTTTTCCCACACAAATTTCGTATGTGTATTAACTAACTTTCACCAACCTGGCGACTAACAATACAATGTTAAAAGAATACAAAACCTAAAACTAACTTTAACCTAACTAAACTTTAAATAATACAGTATGATTAAAACAAGATAGTATTATGGTATCATTGGATCTACGGAACAGCCAGGATCGCACCAAATCAATGTCAAACAAGCACAAAATGTATTCATTACAGGAATTACCTTCCTCCTGACTAAACAAAAGGTCGTACAGAAAATTGTTTTAAATAAAAAAGTTAATTCCACTAATTATCAACAACTTTCTCGCAAAAAGTTTTCTTTTTACCTAAAAATACAAAAATTTCTCGCTTTGAACATTTTTATTGTCATCACTTTTATTTTATAAAAAACTTAGTAAAAATTTGCATCACAGTTATAACATTTTATAATTTTGTATGAAACAAAACCTTACTTATTTATAGATATTTGTCATAGTTTTCTCTAAAATGTGAAATACTTTTTTATAAAAAGGTTGTAAGCAAGTACGTAAAGTTATAAGAATGTGAGCGCTGTCTATTTCCTCAGTTAAATGTTATTTGTGGACCTATTTTTTTGTGGAATTAGTTGTACCGCCAAGGCAGGTTTTTAAGCAGAAGTAGACTGTAGAAGGGATGACTCGCCCATTAAGCCAAGTTCACTCCTAGTTTGCTCGAACTGTACACATTTTTTTAATAGCGCAAGAACATTAAAATTACTAAGAATGGTTAATTTACGGACATGTAAAGCAACAAATAGAAAATCGAAAGTATAACAAATAATTACTACAAACAAATCAAATTTGAACAAGCAATTAAACTACTAGCTTACCAACTTACACCTTACCAACTTACACATGCCCGCACCCAACCACAAGGATAACTCAGGGCTCAGGAATACTCTTGATCGATAAACTCCTCCACCGAGTAAAAAGATCAGAACCCCCCCCCCCCCCCGAAATCCCTTACGTGAATTGTAAAGCTTTTATGGTGTTTTACGTTTTGATTGATTTTGGAGCTAAACGGGCTATAAGGTCGTTTAGGGGGTAGGCGTGCGCCTAAAATTCATTAAAATACTAACAATATTGGTGTGCGAAGCACGCAATGCTCTGCGTATTGAAAATACTCAAAATACGGGGGTTGGCGTGCGAAGCACACAATGCATTGTGTATTGAAAATACTCCCAATACGGGGGTTGGCGTGCGAAGCACACAATGCATTGTGTACTGAAAGTAGTAAGTCGGCCTAATTTGGGGAGTATTCCCAATTTGGGGAGGTCAAGTTACTTGTATCCAGTACGTACTGCGATCTAGTATATGTTCTATAAACTAACCTGGGAGCCATTCTAGCCTTTGTGTAAAACAGCTAATGTATCAACTGAATGTTATATTGTGGTTGGTGTTTTAGTTTTTGTTCGTTCTCAAAGTTTTCGTAGCAGTTGCGTTTGAGTGTTATTTCTCCTAAATGGTAAGTGATATTTTTACTCTTATCACGTTTCTATGTAACGCCGTAGTGAAGTAACAATCAGCTTTCATCCCCATTTATTTGCTTTAACTTACAGTGAAAAATGCATAGGTTATATTTTAACACGTGGTGCGTCCTAATTTGGGGAGGTGTCGTGATGCCTAATTTGGGGAGCCCCAAATTGAGCTAACCTTACATTTTTGAAAAAGAAACACCACTTTCTTCATTTACAGATGGCTCCTAGGAAGCAATGGGATCCTGAGAGAATTAAAGCTGCTGTCAACTCTGTTAAAAATAAAGAAATAGGATCTTTTAAAGCTGCTCGGATTTATAATGTGCCTCAAACGACGTTAGAGCGTTATGTTAAAATTGCAATCAATGAAGAAGGTTGTACTACACCGAGATCGATTGGTAGGCAGCCAACTTTGGCCAAAGATATTGAAGAGGACCTAGCAAAATATTGTACCATTATGGAAAATAAGTTTTATGGTTTAACGACGAGAGATGTGTGGGCAATGGTGTTCAAATTAGCTTCATTGAATGGGCTCAAACACAGCTTCTCAAAAACATCCAAGCTCGCAGGGAGAAAGTGGTTAAAAGTTTGTTTTGCATAAACCCAAGTCTTTCTGTAAGACAACCGCATGGACTGTCTTTTTCTAGGGCTAAAGGGTTTAACCCTGAAGAGGTTTCAAAATTTGTTGAATTGTATGATCGTTGTTTGCAGCAAATAAAAAGCAACCCGTCACGTTTATTTAACTGTGATGAAACTGGTATCACAAGTGTACAGCACAAACACAGTAAAGTGATAGCACTGAAGGGTAAGCGCCAAGTAGCATCATTGCAGTCTGCAGAACGTGGAGCCCTGATGACAGTAGTGACATGCACAAGCGCAGTGGGACAATTCGTCCAAACAAACAAAGAAATGAAAAATGCAAAGATTGTTAAGAAAGCTGTATCAAAGAAGACTGATGCTAAACAGGAAAAGACAAAAAAAAAGAATGTTGGAAAGGAAGATATTAAACAAATTAATAAAGTAGCCCTCAAGTTGATTGATAGCTCATCTGAAGAAGACGATCCAGTCCCATACACTGATGATTCAGCTGAAGATTAAGTGTTATTTTCTAGCGAAGACGCCGACGCAGAGTGCATGTATTGTGCAGGACTATATTCAGAGGACCAAAACGGTGAAGACTGGGTGCGCTGTTCATCTTGTTTCAAATGGTGTCATACATCCTGCGCTGACATTGGGTCAGCAATATTCGTTTGTGACTTTTGCACCAGACAAAAATTTTAATTTTTGAAAATAAAATAAAATTTAAATTCTGAAACTTTATAAACTTCCAAATTTTTATTACTCTTTATCATATGTTAACTTATCTTATCAAACTTAGAATTATGTAGTTGAATTAATAAAACATGTGTTTTACATAAAATGTGTATAGCTTTATCATTTTCCTATACCTTTGAATGTACTTGAGACACCTCCCCAAATTAGGCATACCTGTTCCTAAATTGGGGAAATTGACATTTTTTGTTTTTAATTATTCTTGCAAAAAGTTTTTCATTTATTTAATTTTAAATGTTTAAACGGGATACTTAAAGAGTTGCTGTATCGATATACTGCTTGTTTTAGTTCAAATAAGTGTAAATATCCTAATTACGACCGGTTCAAAAAAAAACCTCCCCAAATTAGGTCGACTTACTCTACTCCCAATACTGGGGTTGGCGTGCAAAGCACGCAATGCATTGTATATAGAAAATACTCACCAATATGGGGCTGGCGTGCAATGCACTGTGCGTCGGCCGCTTCTCATACTGTTCAGTGTCAAGCTCACATGTTCGTCCTTAGCAGTGAACGTGTTAAATCCCCGGTCCTGACCTGACCCCCTCCCCCCTCCCCCCCGAAAAGTTTCCCTGGCTACGGCCTTGATAAAACTTGTACCCGTAACTCTATATAAAATCATTCCAAGCCAGTGGACTTCACCGACAGCTTGCATGATAGCCGGAGACCTAATAATTTTTTAAATATACTACTTGTTTATTTGGTTGCATGACAATGATAAAGTCTCGTGAGAACCATATTCTGTAATGAATTTAACATAGCCTTTGGAGTATCCAAGGACGGACACTTGCAGTACGAGTGACGGACATACTGGCAAACTCGGTGGCTTACAACAACCACTTAAAGTTATTGTTTGTTAATGATGGATGTTGAATTTTATTATAATTACTTGTTCGGACATTTGAAATCTTTTGTGTGTTAAATAATCAAACACGAGATTATCGGAAAATGTTAGGCGCGTAGCCAGAAAATATAGAATTTGTACTGCTTTTAAAACAAAGAACACTGTTAGACAACATCTCGTCCTAAATAAAGCTAAAAATGTCACACAGAATTCTAAAAACTGTATTTACAGTATTAAATGTGAATGTGATACTCAATATATTGGCGAGACAAAAAGACCTTTAAGCATTAGAATAAAAGAACACAAAAATAATGTACGGTTAGGCATAGTCGATAAATCGAAAATTGCAGAACATATATGGTCCGAAAATCACAAATTCGATTGGGAAGAGACAAAAATCATACACCGGGGAAGTAATCTTTACAAACGTAAAATAATTGAAGCCTCATATATAAAACTAGCGGACAACCCTACCAGCCAAACAAACATTGAAGTTAGGTCACTATGGCTCCCATTATTAAAAAAGAACTAAAAATTGATTATAATAGCCATATTAATAATAAAACAGAAATGTTACCGACTAATAAAAATGCTAAACTTTTACCAGTAGAATCATCACGTGGTGTTATAACCCGTTCCCGTGCGAAACACCTGCACTATATGAAACAATATGGAACTACCCCTTCCTGTTGGCCACGCCTGAATACTCTGGCCAGTTGTCAGACTCTCTTTAGCTAGTAAACTAGACGCTTGCCATCCATTGCGTGTGCTTAGTGTTTGAATTGTGTTGTGTCTGTGGTTGGTGTGTTTAACTTCTCAGTCTTAGCTCTGAGATCCATCATGTAGATATTTAAGGTTAGTAATAGTTTGTAGTTTTACTTTGTTCACCCTTACATAGGCCTAGTTGCCTAGGTTTATGTACCGCTAGTTTTAGTCACTTGAGAACGGGAACTGATTTGTTTTCCCGAAACGACGTGTTTGATTATTTAACACACAAATGATGGCAAATGTCCGAACAAGTAATTATAATAAAAAAACCACTTAAAGACACCTCATATTCTAATGAAGTTAATCGTTTAGTAAAATAAATCTCTAGTTTCAAAATTAATTGAAAAAAAAGTGCATACAATGAAAGCAGAACAGTTGTATAAAAGAAAAGCTCGTGCAAACAATTGGCTATAAATGACGAATGTTTTAAGTCGTGTGTAAAATCTTCAGTAATTTTTTGAGAAAATTCAAATTGTGGTCTGACGGGTGAAAATAATTTGATCATGCGGCTGAACCGCTGACGTAACTTTAGCTAATTCCCAAAATTTAATTTATATGTATTAGGGTTTCAACCAGCAGTTCGGGCAATCGGTCTCCTCACCAAGGCGCTGAATAGCTGCCTATGTGTATGACGTAAATTAGTAGAATTTTTTTGCACCTAATCCTCCAGCTTCGACTCACGACTTCGGCCAAGGCCACACTATACTACAGGCCGGAGTGCTCCCCTCCACTTCGGACGAAACGTCACAGCAGGCGCCCAACTTCCCGCCTTTAGTTGCATGTTGTATCTTTGAAGTATCCTTCTGATACTCTGTTAGAAGTAGTTTTTGTAGGATTCAAAGTGTTCAAAACTATAATATCTGAAAGGTATGAAGGAGAGTTTTTATCAGCATCTAACCAAAGAAAAGTATTGAAAGAAACTATTGCTGAGTTTTGTAATCTAGGCCTAATGACACAGAGTAACTGTGATAGTTGTGGTGTAAGTATTTATTAAATAACTATTCTATACTGACACAATGAAAAAGAGAAAGACAGTAAAATGCTGATAAGGACAAAAACACACTGAAAAGAAAGGCAAAAAAGTTGTGTAACTGACAGAATCATAAAGAATGCCCTAAACATTGTAATTTGTAAAAAATAAACCAACTAAAATTACAATTAATTCTTGGTACATGAATAATAAAACACCACAATGTATTTGAAATGGAAAAAAGCATTTTTTTGTTTAAGTATTCAATGTTATTGTAAATGTAGAAAAACATTAAAATAACAAATGTTAATCTAGGGTATTTATTTGTATTTTACAGTACTTTCTTTTTTTTTCAATTATTTTTTTCTAGTACAGAATTCTTGTTTTGAGTTGGCAATTACCTTTAATTTTTATTGTTTACTAGAATAAAATGTTGATTGTAGGCCTAATTAGCAATTGGTAAATTTAAATGATATAATAAAATGATTTGAATTGTTCAATATAGAAGTGTCTTATTTTATTTGATAATTAATAAAATAACTGATAACGTTTGATAAACTTCATTAATAACAAATATGTAG
Source organism: Philaenus spumarius (assembly GCA_018207615.1). NCBI lineage: Eukaryota > Metazoa > Arthropoda > Insecta > Hemiptera > Aphrophoridae > Philaenus > Philaenus spumarius. The sequence continues at coordinate 9,816 of JAGFPH010008539.1, forward strand.
GACACAACAATATTTTGAGATTTTAAAACACAATTATTGTGTTTTAATGAAGTATTGCTGTATTTTATGTTATCGTCTGAACAGAATAGATTATATTTTATACATGCAACAGTTACATAAATTTAGGTTTTGGTATTAAAACAACACTGTCAGACTTTTTAACACTTGGAAACAATGTTTATGTTTAGTCCTTAAAAATGTGCTGTAAATTTACCTCAAAACACTATTTATGGACATCATTGTGTTCGTCAGTTAATGCGGAATAATAAAATAAAAGTTTTATACACAAAAACTTGGACTAGCGACGTAGGGGGAAGTAGTTTTGAGCGCGCGACATTGATGCGCCATAAGGCAGCACAGTGCCAGGAGCCTTGAGTTGGACGCTTACTGTGACGTCACAATCCGAGCAGTACGGCCTGTAGTATTTTTTTTATAGTGTGGCCTTGCTTCGTCCGTCGACCTCGCATCAGAAGATGCCCCCACGGTAAAGTCCCCCACGTGGGTTTTGAACCGGGTACTTTTATGGTATTTTACGGTTTTGATCGATTTTGGGTGGACTAAGCAAGCTATAAGGTTGTGTAAAAAAAAAATGTGCAAAATAATATCCAACATTTTTTTTTAGATAAAACCCTAAAAATATTTCATTATAGTACGAAAAATCTTAAAAAAATAGTTCTTTCGTTCAAAAAATGTGATTCTGTTTGTTGATTTTTTTTAACTTCCCGCTTGAAAATTTTCTAAAATCGGGAAGTTATTGGTTTCACCCCGTTTTTCGAAAATTGAGTATTCATCAGATCTCGACGTTTTGAGGTCCTAGGAATCTTTCCTGACCACTCCCGAGAGGGTGTCACCCTGTCTGTAAGGGTGTGTGTGTGTGTGCGTGTGTGGGGGTGTGTGTGTGTGTGTATGGAAGTATGTGACCCGCTTATAACTTTTGAACGGCTTAACCGATTGGATCCTACCAAACGGCGTTCTAAAGAGTTCCATCAAACTTAGATTTCCTGAAAATTTCAACTAATTCGGACCGGTAGGTTCAGAGAAATTTCGAAAAAACTATGAAATAAATTTTTTTCAAATCAGGTTTTTTTTGAAATAACTTTTAAACGGCTTTACCGATCAATTCCAAAATCTAATCAGCTTTTAATCTTGAAAAGCGACGTCGATCGCTACCAGTCCGGTCAAAATCGGTTAATTCGTTCGTGAGATATCGTGAACGAAAGAAAATAAAAAAAAGTGTGTTTTCTCAATTTCTCCGAAATTTCTATCAGAAAAATTTTTGTTGTCGATTCTTTAAATGGACTCGAAAAACTGCATCGATTGCCGCAAATCGCATAAAAATCGGTTGATTCATTCGCGAGATATCGTGATTGAAAGAAAATAAAAAAAAGTGTTTTTCCTCAATTTCTCCGAAACTTGTCATCTGAAAAATTTTTGTTCTTGATTCTTTCAATGGACTTAAAAAACTGCATCGATTGCCGCAAATCGCATAAAAATCGGTTGATTCATTCAAAAGTTATGGCAGTTCAAAATTTCAAAAAATAGTGTTTATCAAACTTTCATCATACTTTTGAACTCGAAGTAAGCGGGAAGTTACAGGGATGGCCTTTAAGGTCATCCGTTTTCCAAATTTTTTTTAGATAAAACCATAAAAATAATTCATTCTAGTACGAAAAATCTAAAAAAAATGTTCTTTCGTTCAAAAAATGTGATTCTGTTTGTTGATTTTTGTTTGCTAACGAACTCGTCCAAGCGACATAGACAACCAACGTGCGCACGAAATTTGGACCAAATCGGACTTAAAATGCGGCCGGTAGAGTGCGAACATATATATACATATAATATATAATATAATATACATATATACATACGTTTTACGAGTTCTGGGGACCATGATCAGTGCTCATTTACTAATACCTTAGATCTCACCATAAGAATCACTGTAATAGCCCGTAATTATTTCCTATAGAAATTCGCTAATAAAGAAAACACTTAGAGTAAACAACTATCCGCCATTTTGTTTGATTTACTACATAATGTAGGCTATATCTCTGGAATGGCTTAACTGTTCGAGTTGAAGTTGTTCACAAAATGGCGGTCATTTAAATATTTTAAGTGGAATAACTCAAACGGGCGTAGTGAACTGCCCCGACATTTTGGGTGCTTTTGAAACGACGATACTGCCCCGTTCATCAAAGAGGATTAGGAAGGGTCGCCTCGCAAGACTAGAGATGTTGAAATTGCCCCGAACGCCCGGCCGGGTAGTCGTTACGGAACTGGGGAAAAATTGATTTTTTTTAGGTTAGATTAACAAATTAAAAGAAAGCACTAACGAAAATCAACGGAAAATGCTTATAATTCAATTCAAACATCTTTTGTCCCTGCGTCCTGTCAGTGACTGCAGCCTTCTAAAAACAAACCAACCTAACCTAACCTAATATTAATTTATTGGCATGCGTTGTACTACAGCAAGGGGCTATGAAACTATTCGGAGGGAATTCGGAGGGAAAAAATATCCCGTACCTGTGACAGGTAGAAAGTTGGGGCAATTTCAGCATTTCTGGTCTGGCGAAGCGACCCTTCTTGATCCTCTTTAATGATCGGAGCCGTTTCATCATTTCAAAAGTACCTAAAATATCCTAAGTACCTAAAGGGCAGTTTACGTGTCCCCATTAAAACACCGTAGATTTTTACAAAAAATCGTGAATTGTACTTCAAATCTATTGAAGAAAGGGTATCAGTACAACAACGTCCATTAGTTTGGCGTGTTCAACATACGTAGGAACAAAGCTTAGATTAATTTGCACGACAGATTATTTAAGAAACGGGCTACACAAATGTACTTTCGAGGGTTTTTTTATAAAAGCGGATACTGAAGTTCAATGCTTTCTACATCTTGGGGGAGTTTTGATGCCACATTATAGAGTACAGTAGAGTCCCGCTAGTCCGAACTAATCGGAACGAACACTGTTCGGTTTAGCGGGAATTCGGAATAGGCGGATTTCATGAAAAATATCAACGTATTGACTTGTTAAGGCGTAAATTAAGTGCGGGGACACCTGCTAGAGTAAGTTCTGTACAGCTTTGAGCGGCTCAGAGGAAAGCGAGGAGGAGGTGGACGCTCAGAGTGAACTCATATCACACGTAGACGCGCAAAAATATAATACTTTATATTGGCTTACATCTTTTAAATGAAAAACGCTTCAAAAATGCTAAGAACGCCTTCAAAAACCGCAAGATTTCCTCTTTAATATGATATAACAACTTGTAAATAACATTGAATAATAGATTTATCTCTCAGTGTTTTAAAAGTAGTTTGCTGTGGGAGACAGATTAATCTCTCATTAACGTTTCTGGAAATTTTTTTTGAGAAACGGATTTGTCTCTCATATCACTTGTGGCTAGAAACATAAATAAGATTTTGGCAGTGAACATGTTAAATCTAAAAATATAATTAAAATTGAAGTGTGTGTCTGTGATTACAAACTTATTCTAAATGCTCTTGACCTCGCTTTAGTGTAGGTTTACACCATACGTTTTTCGTTCCATTGCGATTCTGTTTTCTTCTAAAAACGGAAGGGAAGGGGATAGGTTGTTCGAACTGTCTTTATCATCCCGCAGTCTGCCCGTTAGTACCGCATCGTCTTGAAAGATAGAGACAAAAATAAAATTCGTTCGAGATAACGAAAACGATGGAGAAAAACGGATGAACGCAACTGGTAGGTGGCAACAACATTACTGTTGCCTAGCTGTTGTATCTAATCCTTCCTTCTTTCTGACAGACCCTGAATCCGTTTCACCGGACGCTTGTTGCAACTTCCTTCCCGCAAAACGGATTGAAAACGTGAAAGAAACAAAACCAGCTTTCATTCCAATTTGGTTCAGGCGTTTTCATCAAGCTTTCATCAAGCGTTTTCATCATTGCTCTATGTATGTATGTCTGTATTTAACTTATTTGTATAACAGTAAATGTACGTTTTTTTCACGAACGTCTTTTTGATTTCTCCTGTTTTTATGTTTAAAAAATCGGTACATTTTCTGAACTCTGTTCGGAATAAGCGGCATTTCGGAATAGCGGGGTTCCGATTAGCGAGACTCTACTGTATTATTATTTTATAAATAAGTGCACGACACATTTTAATTGTACTGCTAGGGCCATATCTATGGATTGAAAAATGAAGTTTGTAGAAATTACATTTAATGTTTGAGTATTTTTTATTATCATAATTTTATGAATACAAAATCTATTGAAATGTTGTAATTTCAATATTTAAAATAAATTTTAAGAAGCATAAAGTTGTAAAAAGTGGAAAAATTTATGTTTTGTTAAAATATAAATATTATTACTCTATGACCTGCCTTATATAAAAATACTAGCTGACCCGTACGGCGTTGCCCGTGGTGGTTGGTATTTTCAGTCTTTTTAACGTAATTGTGTTCTTTTTAAGTGTTCAGTCAGTGCGTGGTATTTGGTTTTTATATATATAGATCTTAAATCATAAAAGCACTATTGTCATAATAATAAAAGATCTGAAATTATGATTTTAGTAACTTTGATCCCCCCAAACCCCTCCTAAAATTTCGAAATTGTTCATACCCTTTCTTAGTGAGCACCTATGGCCCTAGAGGAAGCTACATACCAAATTTCATTCCAATCTGTTCTTTAATTTTGGAGAAATCTTGATTTAGTAATTTTTACCCACCTAACCCCCCTAAACTTTCAAATTTTAAAACTGTTTTTTAGTGAACACTTAAGGCCCTAGAGGAAGCTACATACCAAATTTCATTCCAATCCGTTCGGTAGTTTTGAAGAAATCGTTTCTTTTTAATAACTTTGATCACCCCAAACCCCCCCTAAAATTTCGAATGTTTTCAAATCCTTTCTTAGTGAGCACCTATGGCCCTAGAGGAAGCTACATACCAAATTTCATTTCAATCAATTCGGTAGTTTTTGAGAAATCGTAATGAGTGAGTCAGTGAGTGAGTGAGTGAGTGAGTGGTATTTCGCTTTTATATAGGCTATATAGATAACATTTATCAAAAAAATATGAATAAATATTTATCGAAGTTTTAGTTCTGGATAAAAAAATTGGCCCATATAGTTTTTAGATATTTAAAATAATGTATTAACTCATTATTTATTAATAGTTTATGAAGGTAGTAATAATTTGCATATTATTGGTGTGTGATGTGTTTAGTTGAATCTATTTTTCCTTGACAATGTCTCCGCATGTTTGCAAAATATTCCGAGAGGGCAATGAAATATCTTTGACATCTCTGAGGCTGAAAAATGTGTATTATTAGATAATACATTTACATAACTGTGTTTGATGTATGTAATATCGGCTTGCGTATTATGTGTATCGATTGCGATTTAGTACATACACACACATTTATATTATCAGTGTATTATACAGAGTGGTACAAAAGTCCGGCCACTTTAAAATTTAAAAATTGTTGCACATAGGATATCAACTCCGTACTTTCGAAAACCTATTCAATTTTAAAAAAACAATTTTGGTATGATTAAAAAAAATGTATCCGCCAACTTGAATGTAACTTTATTTTTTTTTATGTTGAATATGGTCATGCGATACACCATTTCGATGGAGAATTTCAAGAGAAAACCAAAGGTGAAATTTGCACATACATATCTCTAACCGATTAAAAATGGCGGCCGAAAAACCTATTTTGCCTCATTTTT
>JAGFPH010008539.1:17843-54319 GCA_018207615.1 Philaenus spumarius
CCCCCTTCCCCCCCTCCCCCTCCCCCTCCCCTTAGAAAATATCATAAGGACGCCCATGAGATCTACTACATACATTAGATCAAACACTGTGAGATAACTAGTTACAGTAATCCTTAGTCTAAATTTTATGCTTTACACGACGGGCAAAACTGAGTACAAAATTTTACTCCCCAAATAGGAATTCTTTTTAAAATATGAAACTCTCCCAATACATCAACCCACACAACCTGATTCCAACCCAGAATTTAAGTACAGTAAAACAATTGGCTCGGACGGCTCAGTTCCGTTGCCCTGACGTCCACCAGGGCTGGCACACCTCACGAAAGAACCCTCTCTAGCCGCTTCTCGATGCCCTCGCCGGCGCGGCGTCTACACCAATAAGGCCCCGGTCTCCCAAGACTTCTCTTCTCACCCAAGAACTTTTCCCAAAAAATACCTCCTTTCTAATGTTTTCTCCCTATTTAAAAAAAAACTCTTGCCCCCATTCAGTTTTTCCCGTCTAGTCTTACTTTGATGTTAGCCTACTTACAAATGCAACTCTGAGATTTACGCAATTTCAAATTGCTTCACTATCTACTCTATATTACTGCGATATGACATTGTGCTAAACATTTATAAACTTTTTTTCCAACCAAATTATCTAACAATTCATTCAATTTCGTAACTACCGTAAGCAGGACTTTTATATCGATATGCCCGAGCCGTTTGTTGCCCGGATAGAACGAGAAACCGGAGCCCGAATAATCCGCGTGCGAATCCGCAACATTCCAAAGCAGATGCAATCGATAAACTGAATGACTTCGTGAACTATCGGGTCAGCAAAGGTTTATTTCCTGGCCGCCTAGAAGCCATGATCCCGTTTCATTGGACTTGTCTCTGGGGACACAATAGGAATATTATCTATGGTGAGAAGACCCGTGACTTAGTGCTTCTCGGAGGAGAGATTATTGCTCGGTAAATTTACTCTAGATATTGTAACGCTACGAAACTTAATTATATTATGTTTGCGTTACAGTTTGCCTTCAACCGATACCCTTGATGCTCCGCAGCATCTCGACTGCGAAGATAATTTAACTGAAGAATCACGTTAAAGATGAAAACAGCATTTGAATATATTACTGCCATGAACGATTCGCATATTTACATTTTATGCATTATACTATGATCTACAATGCCTCCAGAACTTTAGTACAGGCTATTAGGCCAGTCATTGGAGAAAAAAAAAATGCAGTTATTGAAAAAAAATGTTGGAAAACGGTTGACCCTAAAGGCCATCCATGTAACTTCCCGCTAAGTTTAATTACAACAAACATTATTTTTGGAAATTTTGAACTGCCATAACTTTTGAATGAATCAACCGATTTTTATGCGATTTGCGGCAATCGATGCAGTTTTTTAAGTCCATTGAAAGAATCAACAACACAAATTTTTGAGATGAAAAGTTTCGGAGAAATTGAGGAAAAACACTTGTTTTGATTTTCTTTCGTTCACGATATCTCGCGAATGAATCAACCGATTTGTATGCGATTTGCGGCAATCGATGCAGTTTTTCAAGTCCATTGAAAAGATCGACAACAAAAAGTTTTCTGATGAAGAATTTCGGAGAAATTGAGAAAAAACACTTTTTTTTATTTTCTTTTGTTCACGATATCTCACGAACGAATTAACCGATTTTGACCGGACTGGTAGTGATCGACGTCGCTTTTCAAGTTCAAAAGCTGATTAGATTTTGGAATTGATCGGTAAAGCCGTTTAAAAGTTATTCCAAAACAACCTGATTTGAAAATATTTTATTTCTTAGTTTTTTCGAAATTTCTCAGAACCAACCGGTCCGAATTAGTTGAAATTTTCAGGAAATCTAAGTTTGATGGAACTCTTTAGAACGCGTTTGGTAGGATCCAATCGGTTAAGCCGTTCAAAAGTTATAAGCGGGTCACATACTTACATACACACACAGACACACACCTACATACAGACAGGGTGACACCCTCTCGGGAGTGGTCAGGTAAGATTCCTAGGACCTCAAAACGTCGAGATCTGATGAATACTCGATTTTCGAAAAACGGGGTGAAACCAATAACTTCCATATTTTAGAACATTTTCAATTTTCTTAGCGGGAAGTTAAAAAAAAAAAACATCTAACCGATTGAGTTAGGACTTGAGGAATAGCTTGTAGATAAAAAATACCACAATCGTAAAACATCATTTTTTTACTGTGGGATTATATAAGCCATCAATTGGAGCCTACTGTGCGTCCGGGCTTTAGTTGGCAGCACAGGACATATGGACGGTTGCGCAGCTACTACCCTTCCAGACAACATGCAACTGTGGCAGTCGCCGCGACGCGTCTGCATGTCGACAAAGGCGTTATCGTTACTCACAGATGCGTTAAAAAGGATATTCACAAGTTATAGTTACCAAATAGTCTTCAACTTATATTCAGTAATATGAACAGTAATATAAAAATGATTTAAGAAGTAATAAATGTCGATAAAATACAATTACGGATAATAAACAAAAAGAAAAAGGAATGTAGTCTACAGTATGTTATAAGATTGTTTTGGAGCAACCATAAACAATCAAAGAAACCCAAGACTACAAATAATATTATTTTTGTATAATGAAACATTAGGTATTATTATTAGGGTGTTGAGTTATCATTCACCTAACGACAAGAGCACAGTGATTTACTATATGCTTTGTGAAACCACATTACATATATTGGTACATTAGTGTAAAAAAGATAAAATTGTTAAACATTGCGTTTAAATTATATATAAAGGCAAGCAGAAATGTGCGATGACACCGCGCCACTTACAAATACACAATGATAACTCGACTTCTGCTTCTCCTAATGCCTAAACTAAGCATTCCAAGTAAAAAAAATCTAATTACAAAAATCAAATTTATCTATTTTGTACGACTTTTCCGCATAAAAAAGTTGCCTTACCGGAAATTTTAAAAAGTCCTCGCTTACTACGTTTGTTATGTCCTTCTCAGTTGCGTTTCAGTTATAAAAGCCTATACAAAATATATGACAAATGTATATAAATTTCATGGTGTCACACGAAGAAAGACGGTTTTATTAGGTAGCTTTAATTTGATTCCATTTACAAAACTACGTCATCATCTATACATTCAGTGAATTCATAGAGCGACCGATGTCAGCAGTGCGGGTAGTAGTACGGAAACTTCATATGAAATGCATTAGCATAGCCTTTCCTGTACTGCCAACTAAAGTCCGGACGCACAGTAGTAGGGTAGAGTTGTTGGGGGAACTTCTCCGCTGCTGGCTAGTTTAAGGATGTGTCACACTTGGCTGCTTAATAGCTGCTAATACTAAAACCAGTCGTTTTTCGGTAGCGGCTATCCAGTAGCTACAACTGTACTACTCGATTCCATTTCTGAATTCTGTACTTCTTTGTTTGTGTTTGTAGAAAATGTCGTCTGTAGGTGTAACACGACTTTTTTGGACTTTTTAATTTTGGTCAGTTCATTGCTATACGTATCCAGAATCACGTTTGATCTATTTTTTTAAAGAGCATCTTCTTCAACAGTCAAACCTTTATCTTCTAATTCCTGATTTGATTTAGGTCTTGGAAAGCGTGTTTTTAATACCCCGTTTCAATTACTCGGGAGAAGTTACGTCAAAAAGTCACGGATATTTTCTACATATGTTCAAAAATTTAACCAAATCCCCCAGGCCACTCATTTTAAGGACAATATTGTTAAAAAGCTACTTAAACGCAGAGAACGTGGTGCGATTTCCCGCTAATGCTCTAAAAAAACACCGTCAGACTGGGCGACAGGTTGCTACTTGCTAGCGTTAGTTGGTCACGTGACTCACTAGCGCGCGATGGTAGCTCGGAATGTTGGACATGTTCAACTCTTGAAGCTAGCGAAATTTAACTGGTGCTCTACTGTTGGTACGGATACCGGTGCGAATGTTGGCACTTGAGCAGACCGCTACTAACCTGATTAGAAACATCAGTAACCGGTACATCTCTGGGGGGGAACTGAACCGGGGTAACTCGTTCACTGCTAAGGACGCACGTGTGAGCTTGACACTGAACACTATGAGAAACGGCAGACGCACAGTGCATCGCACGCCAACCCCCGTATTGGGAGTATTTTCAATACACAGTGCATTGCGTGCTTCGCACGCCAACCCGCTTGTCGGGAGTATTTTAAATACACAATGCATTGCGTGCTTCGCACGCCACCCGAATATTGGGAGTATTTTCAATACAGAGTGCATTGCGTGCTTCGCACGCCAAAACGCATATTGGGAGTATTTTCAATACACAATGTATTGCGTGCTTCGCACGCCAATTTTAAGCCTATGTGATATGTGCGTCCGATTTAAAATATTAGTGATTATTACGTAGAAAGGTTAAAAAAATAAAGTATAGATATACTCATTTAGGCTATAGATATAAAAAATAAAAGGTCAGCTCCTAGTTTAGGAAATACGAAATTTGCGTAGCAGTGATCGTGTTAAGGAGTACCCTCCCCTCCTTCGTCAAAAGGAGTCCAGGGATATTTTTGACCTCCCCAAGAACACTTTTAAATTTTGGGAAGCCAATTAGACTGTTCGGGTGAAATATTAACCCATACAGCATGGAGTCTGTACCTTTACACCGTCAGTGAATACACAAAGACCTATAACACTCCTAGAGGCCGCACCAAGTAGTGACTCACTAGCTCGTGCTTGAACTCTTGTAAAAAATACAATAAGTATGTGTAAAAACAAACGGCACATAACATTTAAAACATATTTTAGTGCTAATTTCTTTAAAGAAAAATACCTGACTAGAATTAATAATATACATACTTTCCTTACCCTAGGAGATAGGGGGGGCACCCAATGCTCTGTGTATTGAAAACACTTCCAATACGGGGGTTGGCGTGCGAAGCACGCAATGCATTGTATATTGAAAATACTCCCAATACCCGTTGGCGTGCGAAGCACCCAATGCACCGTGTATTGAAAATACTCCCAATATGGGGGTTGGCGTGCGAATCACGCAATGCACTGTGTATTGAAAATACCCACAATACGGGGGTTGGCGTGCGAAGCACGCAATGCACTGTGCGTCGGCCGCATCCCATAGTGTTCAGTGTAGCAGTGATCGTGTTAAAATAATTTAAATTCAAATCCCCGGTCCTGACCTGACCCCACCCGAAATGTTTTCCTGGCTACGGCCTTAGCCAACAATGAAGTGTTTTTTAAACGTACTGTGTGATAATGTGTTTAAAAGTTTTGTGTCGTGTGTTTATTTGAATTGTGACCCCGTGAAACACCACGTGCACTTCATGTTTGTGTTGACACTCGGCTTGATAATGGAGACACGAAGCTCCGAAACCGGTGGTGCCATGAATAAGGACAGAAAGGAGTAAACGGCCATCAAGGTATGCAAACGCATATAGTAAAACTATTTTCTCATTTCGAACGTGACTGTACGCGCGCGTTTATTTATTTAACTGTTGCCAATTAACGTAGTTCATTATAAATTCCATAGTAAAGTAAATCCATTATCCTTTGTTTGGCAACAACAGAAGCTGTGGAGTTGCAGAACTGCGGAAGTAGAGCGAGGAGTGATGCAACAAGGATTAATCTTCTCGCAAGACAATATAAACGATGTTTAGTTGCATTATATGCAAGTCCGAGTATAAATTTTCCAGTTTTGAAACAGTTATATTATACGGGGTGTCCCCGAACTCTCTGGACCCCTTTTGTGGATATGTTCCTGGGATCCAGACGAACGTATTTCACAGTATAAACATGGGTATACGGTGCTTATTTTTTCGTCTGTCTGTCTGTATGTGTTTTTATTTTACAAAATACTTAATATTATTGAGCTTAAACTTTGTATACCTATTTGTTGCGTAACCTGTTATCACTGTACGAAAAATTAGAACATTATTTTAAATATTTTCAAAATGGCAGCCGTTTATAATTTTTAATGTAAAATATCTCAAAAACCGCTTACTTTACAAAAGCAATACACGAAACAAACAATTTTCTTTTTTTAATGACAAACGCAATGGTTTTTTTTTTGTCTGTAGCTCAAAGGATAACGGAGATATTGACAAAAAAGGAAAAATGTATTTCTTGGCAGTTGTCAACAATACCATTGAAGAAACACACTATAGTGTTTTCGAACACCCTTTTAAAAAATGCACTGTATTCGAACAAAGGAAACTTTTTTTTTCACAGTCTATAAACGGTATAACATGTTCAGTAAAATGATTTATGTTTTGTTTAGAGAAAATAACATTTTAATATAATAACTTAATATAAAAAAAAAACATTTATTATTTTAAATAAAACTTCTTTAACCATTTATTAATATTTTATACTAAAATGATAAATATTTTGATTCGAAAATATCTATATTATATTTACACAAAAATATAATAATAAATTTAACATCTTCAAACGTTTATTAATATCAATGTTTTGCTTTGAAAATACCTAAATACATATCATCTTGACAATATTCAAATAAACATATAGTGTCATTAAAACTTCCTTTAACTTTCATCGATATATCCACCACCGATGTTACGTCTTGACGTTTTTTCTATTTAGTATGTATAGTTTAGATGCCCAACCTTTCGGCAGGGCGTTACACAAATTATTTAAAAGACATATCAAATGCTCAGCTCCACGGAATAGGGATGGGCGTTATATAACGTAATAGGATGAATAACACTATTACCAATGAACACTTAAATGTTAAGAAGCGCACGTCTTATGGACTCAATTCTAACAGATTTTACAAACTTGGCGCGTTAAAGATTTGTAGTTGGGCACAACACCGAGAGGAAGCGCTGGCAAACCATTTAGCGTGCGGTGGTGAGCGAGAGAGTGTTTCTCCCCTCTCACTCGGTCTACGATTTTCTAGTCTTACTCAGGAAATGAATTTATGTGTTCAAGAGTGATTTTCAAACTTATCTTTGTTGTACATAGAGAAGAAAATACTCAGAGAACATATTGAAACTAACGATATTGTAGAAAAGTTAGCTATGAAGAACAGAAAGTTACAGTTGATATAGACACTTTTATACTTTGACTATTTATTAATATTTCAAAGGAATTTCATAATAAAAGTAAATATTTAAATTTAAAATGTATCTCTTTTGTTAAATAAAATAAGCATTTGTTCTTGAGTTTTCATTTTTTGTCTTCTCTTTCCACCTTTAAATTTAAGAGTAATCCTATACAGTACTGTTAAACTTTGTATGTTTTTTATTTTAGTTTTTTTTAACTAGTCTATATAAGTCAAAATTTAAGTACTAGCATTGCAGAAAGTGTGATTTCCAAGTGCCTAATTAATTTTTTCCCGGAATCCCACCAAACCCCGGTGCATCCATACTAAATTAGCCCCCCTAGGAAATTTTTTCTAGAGCCACCTATGATAACAGGTCTTATGACCTATTTCACATTAAAACATGTGTTTTTTTTTTCTAGGGCGAATGTAAAAAAAAGGTAGGCAACTGCGTGCTGTAACGTAAAAAACAAATATCTATTACTATAAATTTTTTTCAGATTCTTCTTATTTATTAGTGACAAATGTATAATATTAGAGTTCCAAATATTGGTAGTTTAATATGTGTTTTTTAAATGTTAATTTATGAAGTGATTGTAGTAATTTGATAAGTAATTACAATTTTATTCTAACTTTAACACTTGACTGATATATATTTTATTTTATTTGAATATTTACACTTTTGTATTCTTTTTTCCTATTTATTGTGGCTGTGTAAGCAAAATTTTTAAAGGTAATTTATTTACTAAATGTTAGTATTTTATTCTTAAAATGCTTTTCATGATATTTTTCAATACAATATGTAAGCAATACTTGAGATAATTTTTAAACAACAAAACTGAGGAACAAAACTGTATTGTTGTATGTTATTAATTCACTACTCTTAAACATTTTGATGTTGATTGATAATATGTTAAAGATTTACTAAAATCATCGTAAGAATTTTACTGGTTAAGAAAAACTTGTATCTTTTAATTAGTACAAGGTTAAAAAAGTTGGACATCGTGTTAATTAAAATTGTTTATTTAAAATAAATTATAAACATAATAGTCAAGAAAGTACTTTCAATAGTGGTAAAGTAGTCCACAACTCACCAATAAACAGTAAACTTCAATTTTTAGTAATGCGATATATTTTAATTATTCAAAGTGTAAACAAACTGTGAACAATTTTTTTACAATTGGGGGAGAGTTATGACCCTGGTTACGCCTATGGGTAACTGGCAGTATCTTTTTTCCATTAAGTGTCCATAGAAAAAAACACATGTTTTAAATGTTAAATAGGACATAAGACCTGTTATAAACTTAAAGAACAGGCTATTTGTTTGTATATTTTAATATGTATTTCAAAATTCTAGTGATCGCTCAGTGGTCAAAATTCGACCATAATTCATTAAAATTTATAATTTGAATGTTATTAAGGTTATATTGTCAAAGACTAGACTATACCTGTATAATCACAGATTTCGCCAAGGCTACGAAGTTATTTGTCATCTTTTTCAAATTATATAACACTTAAAAAAAAAACAAATTAAAAAAATGAAGACTGAATACTTTTTTATATATTTTTTATAGAAATAAAAAACCAGCGATTAAATAAAATGTTGTTCATTGAACTTGACATACATATTTTGATAATTTAATCAGTGATTCAAAACTTCTGGGAAAACGATTTTTTTATACATTACGATGCATAAATTTAATGGTCTGTTCCAGTAAAAGAGAAAGCAATTGGCGACTCGCACGAGGATAGGCTTAACAATGTATTTTCAGGGAGCCGAGTGCTTTGACATTGACTCACTTCAAACAATTTTATAATTTTTTTTACAATTTTATATAATTTTTATATTTGCGTAATGAGAAAAAAACTGAAAAAATTCTGTATTAAATTTCGAATCCGGTTTGCATTTTACTTTTTTGAATTTTATTTTAATTTTCCGAGGAAGTTAATTCAATCTTGGTATTTAAAAAATTGTCAATTGTATAACAAACGGAAGGTATTTAAAACAAACGTTTACATACATGGCTGATTGTAATTTAAAGAATATATTTTATTTATTTTTCAGAAATTGCAGAATAAACTAAACATATTTATAAACTGGACTGTCAATATGCGTGTAGCAATAAAACGAGAAACAAAACTATTATTTCATTATTTACAAAGTATTATAAACTCAATACAAATTTAACTTTCCATACACGAAATAGATATATTTACTGACAAAATATGTTTGTAGCAATAGAAAATATATTATTACTTAATTATTTACAAAGTTATATACGCAATTGCAAATTTAAACTTAAAAGAAAAATAGCCATATTTACAATATCAATTAGAAAATAATTACAACAAATTGTGTTCCTGAAAATACATATATAATTTATATTTAGTTTCTAAACAAACAAAACGCGATTGTGTCTGGGATTGAATATAACGCAATAGCTAGAGTTTTGATTCCCTGTGTTTGTGTGAGTGGGGATTAACCCTTGGTTCAGCCAGCCGCACTCGGCAAGTAATCTAAATATAGTACAAAAAATGAATTGTATTATCGTTATACGAATGAGAGGGGATAAACACTATCTCGCGCTCTCTCGCTCTCCACCGCACGCTAAATGGTTTGCCAGCGCTTCCTCTCGGTGCTGTGCCCAACTACAAATCTTTAGCGCGCCAAGTTTGTAAAATCTGTTAGAATTGAGTCCATAAGACTTGCTCTTCTTAACATTTAAGTATTCATTGCTATTACCAAGTAGAAAGAGCCATCACGGTAATACGTTACTGGAAACAATCTATTACTATATAGCCCGTCTCAGGTTAACTTGAGGCAAGGGGGGTAGGTAATTAGGGTGTTTCAACCGTCATAAAACTGACCCTTATTAATGCCGCCTGAGTGAACCTGTAGGACACTGAAGTATAAAATTTCAATTCTGTATGTCTTAAGTGAAAATGAAAAAAACGATATCATATTTCTTTTCATGATACTTTCCTGATAATTTTGGTACCAAATTTGATTACATTTGGCCAACTTTGAGCTGTACTAGCATTATAAACTTTCTTAGTTGAATTAAAATTGCTAATATGGTTTACAACAATAAAGCCACAAAAATGTACTAGTTAAGTTCATATTTAAATATGTAATAAATAAATCATTTTTTTGAGAATTAATACCCCTTTATCATTAATAATAAAAATTTAATTTTGTAATTTCTTGTATTGAAAACAAAACAGTTACAACACTTTAAGTCGGCCGATTAACATGGGACAAACACACAATTGTTTGTATTATGATAAATAACGATACAGTATCGAATTTTTTCTTAATGATTATTTATTACATTTTTAAATATGAACTTCTCTAGTACAGTTTTGTGGCTTTATTGTTGTAAACCGTATTAGTAATGTTGATTCAACTATAAGAAAGTTTATAATGCTAGTACAGCTCAAAGTTGGCCAAATGTAATCAAATTTGGTACCAAAATTATCAGGAAAGTATCATGAAACGAAATATGGTATCGTTTTTTTCATTTTCACTTAAGACATACAGAATTAAAATTTTATACTAGAGTGTCCTACAGGTTCATTCAGGCGGCATTAATAAGGGTCAGTTTTATGACGGTTGAGACCTACCCTAATTACCCACCCTCCTTGCCTCAACTTAACCTGAGACAGGCTATGGTAACGCTAACGATTGCTGGATCGCCACTAGCTGGACTGAAATCAAATACGTCACGAAAAAAATAAAGTGACCATAGGCTGGCCACTTTCAATATGGTAATTGGTGATTGATAGCGTTATCACCGTATGCAGCGTTATAACCTCTGAGAATCATTTTTCACTTCAGCTGACTGTCGTCATAACCAATAACTTCGTGATTCTTGTTGTTATTCTGCTACAATATTTTTGCAAGTTTAGCAACTTTAATAGAGTTAATAGAGGCTACCAGAGAGATAGTGTTTAACATTTATCCCACTGAAAAATATAATCAATTTCATTTTTAATTTGTTAGAAACCTTTACCGATATTGAAATTAATTTTAGCCACAAAAAAAAACTTAGGTTTTGTTCCAGTGACAATGCCAGCCAAATAATAACGAATTAATGTAAGAAGTGTTAGTCATTAATTACGGCAATAGTCAGTCGTGGGACCAACGCTATAAATAAACATCTAACTTTTGTTGAAATAATCGTATGATACAGTGATACCTGCAAGACGGTAATAGGTGATTGAAATAATAGGTATCACCTATTACCAATGCGCCCAATAACGTTATAACGCGTTATCACAAAGTAGCGCTATTCTCCATCACTACCACGGAAATGTTTAGTAAAAGGCGAAAGATTTATGCGATTTGAAGGGAAACCAGAGTAAGTTATACCGTCTAAACATTGTGTAAAACTCATAACGCCTAAGTTACTTTCGTGGGACGGTTGTTACACAACTCGATGGTTTTGATAATAATTTACCTTTTTTAAAAAAAGTTAAGCTTAAATAATAATTAATAGGTTATTTAAAACGTTCATCTTTAATTAAATAAATTATTTATTATTTTATAGTTAAATGGATGTTGAAAAAGTTGCCTAAATGGTTGTTCTAAACTACTTTCCATTGTAAATAGTTCGTCTTTTCCCCACTAGAATGCGCGCCTCTCGATTAAGCGATAATTCCGTTGTCCCAGTCGATTACCCCCAGTCAATTAACGTTTTTATATTTATAAAAATTATAAAAGTTTTTAAAAACTTAAAAACTGTATACTATAAATGCTTAAATTTACTCTTATTTGACGTACTATTCGTACGACTACTGATCAAAATTAATCTCATAGAAAAAAAATAACTTCTCACTCTTAATAATTTTAGTTTGCTGTGCTCTATACGAGCTACTTGGCTTTAAATTATGTCCGGTGAGTTCGGAGAGTTGCAAAACATCCGAGAATAAATCACGGCAAAACCCCAAAAACCAACCTTTTTGGCGGAAAACGTTAACCCTTTTAAAAAGAAGACTGCGTTCAAATATTTTGCAGTTCCATGAAAATTCTATGTTTTATCGCACAAAAAGCCAAATCTTTTTCATAATTAACTGTACCCAATAAATGACTTGACAACGCTGGAATTAAACCTTTTCCTAACCAGAATAGATCTGTACAAATCTAAATGTTTTAAAATTTCAAAGATAATACACTCTTAATTGTTTTAAATGGCGTTTATCTCAGTACTTAATTATAATAGTATATTAACCTTCCAACATGTGTCGACCAATTTAAGCGTTTGTCAAACAAGACACACAAGTATTTGTAGGAGTCGACTCCATCGATGTTACTACAGCCGCAGAGCTTACTTAAGTAATTCCCACACGAATGTAATTTAATATGTTTATAAGGACAATCGCTAATGGACTTAAGCGTTGTAGGAAGGAACTTTGTTTTAGATATGTTAAGGGTTAAAACATTTTGATCGAACCATTTTTTAAATTTATGCGGACCGATGTAAAGCTTCAAGTATGATTAGAAAGCTCACTAAATTATATAGAAAATCATGATTTACGCGGTTCACATTGTTCTTGGTACGACATTCGTACAAAATCCAATACAAATGTAGATCTTTTAGACTAGGAATGTATTTGTTTAGGTAGGGACAGTTGATATATTTTATATCGATTGTTATATACATATATTTTCCAAATAAAATAGAATTAAACGTTTTTATAAAGTTGGATTCTTACAATCAGTCATGTCTATCCTTTTTCAAAATGTTTTCCAGCTGTTTTATAGCTATAAGTACAAGTTCGAACATTGTACTTGAAAAACATATTAAGGCTGTTTTAACTATAGCTGGCCAAACGTAAGCTGGCACTTTTCTCCTAGGTAAAAACCCTGTATTCGTCGTTCTGAAAATATCGACGGCCAAATTAACGCTGGGCATAACCATCGGCCCGTAAGTAAGCTGTTCTATTCAGTTACCTCCTAGCCTCTGGTTCTCAGTTAATGGGCACACAGTCGTTAACTCGCTGTTGTAACTCGATGGAAAGGCTTAAGTAAAATAAAATTTAGATATTCTTAATCTACATAAAGTACGGATTCTAACAGTATAAAAAACTTTTATTTTAACATTTATTTCGAATTTTTATAATTTAAAATATTTGAGAATTATCACAGACTGACATGGAAAAGTTACTAAGCGAGGAAATTTTTTATTTTTGGGTTATAAACAAACTTCCAGCGGGAAAGTTGTAGCCAATGAATTGATCTAAACTATCCAATTCACCGATTTGTGATATAATGATTACATCATTATGAAATCATTTTTTAAATGAGAGCGAGGAGGTTCGGCGCCACAACTCCCGAAGTACAGTTGATTGATACGGGAATAACGTTTATGTACATATTGTTATTTTAAGGTAATATAGTAAATCACTTGTTCCCAGGTAATTATGCCAGCTAGAAAAAAAGTAAGCATTTTATTTTAACATAAACTAATTATAATTTATAATTAAAATTTGATATTATTGAAGTGGACACAAAAAGTTAAGTTGGAGGTTAACGCTTAAAAATAATATCATTATTACGTACATTCAAAGAAATAAAATTAGAGATCAATGATTTTAGTCAAATATCTAGACTAATCAAACTATTAGTCATAAGGCCATCACCCACGTGAGTCACCGGACGCGGGTGGGTCAATGTATTCTGAAAGGTTTTTACCTGCATTCCACCCTCCCCTCGCCATGGGTCCATCGCCTCGGCTCGCCAAGCACAAGTGCCAGCTTACGTTTGGCCACCTATACAAGGCTTCTCGATACGGTAAAAACCTACTTAAATTATATTACGTTTTCCGTAGCTAAAACAATATTTTAAAATAAAAAATTGTTAGATTCTAAAAGTATAGAGTAAACATTAAAACAAAGAAAAATAAATAAATTTAATTTATTAGGTTTTTGCTTAAAGCGTTTCCTTTGTACAGATTAATAATGACGGGTATTTCATTTCAACGAGTCGATAAACCGCAAGTTGGGTAGTTTGAATGGCATTTGTCGCAATAAACAGTAGGCCTACTAAAATTAAAAGATCTGCGGTGGGTTTTTAGAACAGCTGATTACACCTTGACTCGCTATTATTATTACGCATTTGTTAAAGGTTGGGTAACGCTGTAATGGTTAGGTTGTTTTGGTGGTGCTAAATTTATGCGAACCGATGTAGAGTTTCATGTACGATTAGAAAGCTCGCTAAATTATATTAAGAAAATCATGATTTACGCGGTTCACATTGTTCTTGATACGACATTCGTACAAAATCCAATACGAATGTAGATCTTTTAGACTAGGAATGTATTTGTTTAGGTAGGGACAGCGCGCCGCGAACGCCGTCCCCGCTAATAAAAATTACTCGCCCGAGATACCCACATTCGGGGCACTCGCAGGCGTCAGCCCAACCGAAGTGCAATGGAAGGGCCTCGTCCTGGGGGAGCCGCCTTATTGATCACGGTAACCCCTGCGCAATGGTTTTTATAAAATTAACTCAGTGTTCTAATGACCAATGCAAAATAGTATAGTTGAACTACATGAGAAGATTATTTTAAACTTTTTAATATAATGTTTCACAGAATTATTTCTTCGAATTTATCGTCAAAATTAGAAGAACATTTAATTTCTAACGTTTCCTAATTCAAAGCGTAATAAATAACTACCCATAACACATATTATCTGGGATAACAAGTATTTAGCAGAGCCCTGAGTATTTAGGCCTATACAAATAAATTGTAAATCTTAACCGGTTGTAGTTCATCCGGTACTTCACAGATGTGGCTAGAGATGAGTAAACTGTATTAAACAAGCCTAGAGCAGGCGTTTTTCGGGTGATGAAACTTCTTCCATTTACATGTTTTGATTTATTAAAATTATTAATGTTTTTAATACATTATAAAATTGTTCAATAAATGTTTTAAATTTGCTCTTACTTGACACGCTATTCATACGACTATTGATCAAAATTTGGCTTAAAGAAAAATTAAATTTAAAAAAATAACTTCTTACTCTTACTAATTTTGATTTCTTGTGCTCTAATATGAGCCGCCAGACATAAGGTGAGTTCAGAGAGTTGAAAAACTTCGAGAATAAATTACGGAAAAACCCCAAAAAACAACATTTATGGCCAGAAATGTGATAGTTTAAAAAGAAAACTGTATTCAAATATGTTTGCGAGTTTCATGAATATTCTGTTTTAGTCGTTGTAGTGACTGTCTGTGAAAATGCCAAAAATAAGTTCTTATTATATACATTAAAGTTTTGAATATTATTTATTACTTACAAAAATAATTACCGATTCCTTTCTCATTTTCAATTCGGAATATAAAACACTTTAAATATACAATATTGAACCAGTTTTAGTTTGTTTTATAAAATACAAAATTACTAATCGATATTTTCGGTACAAGTAATGTATAGATTATTTTGTGATAGTAAAACTATTAATAAGGTTTAGTTTAAGAAATTAATAAGGTATAGATTTGAAAAACCAAACTATATTAGGCCTACTTATTAGAGTCCTCTTTTTAATGTCAACCTACAGCCAACGGTCGTTATTACCACACAACTTATTATTACCATAACTTAAGTCCATGTTAACAAAGCTAGTATAATTCAACAAAATTTGACGTAAATTTACTATACGACCCTCGGCTGATATTTTTCTACTGTTAAATGTTGGGCTTAAATTTACTTTGTGACCCCCGGCTAATATGAATATTTGAATGCAAGTAAACATAGTGGGACTAAATACTATATACGTGTTACAACTTCAGGCTATTTAAAAAGAAAATTTTTTAAGGCTTGCATTATTGTTTTACAAATCAAGTTACTGTGACTTAAGGCTGTAAGTTAGAACTTTAGGCTATTTTTTCGTTTGAAAATAGGCCTATATCGATGCAACGAATTTGGGTTATTGTTATATATGTATGCGTATGTACAGTAGTCTACACATCGTCTACTTTTTCGGGAGTTGTGTAAAACATATTTGAAGTATTAACTCTTGTAATTTAAACAAGTTGTGAAGTGAGTTTAAAAGTGTTTCATTTTCTCGCACCTAAGTAATTTTAAGTTCTTTGTAAAAGTACAGGAGTAGCGGAAACCGGCAATCGTGTTGATCTACTTTCGCATGCATAATCCGACGTCATTGAAAGATTTGTCTAATATTTCCTGAGTTAAATAAGTTGGGCGTAAATTTACTATTCAACCCTAGGCCTTTTTTTTTTTGCAGACAACAACGTTGTTTTACATTCTACTGTTAAATGTTGAATACAGGTTTGTAAACATAATGTGACTAGGCCTAAATATTATAGGTTAGAACCTTTAGGCTATTTTTTTTATAACTAGGCCTACCGTATTCGGCGTAAGTATAATGTTCGACCCTAGCCTAATATTTTTGCAGACAACGACGTTGCTTTACATTCTACTGTTAAATGTTGAATACAGGTAAACATACTGCGACTAAATACTATACCGGTAGGTTAGAACCTTTAAGAGTTTTTTTTTATTATTCTTGCATTTCTGTTGCCATAGGTTAGCCTAGGGTCGAATAGTAAACTTGCGCCAAATGTTGAATACAGCATACTGTGACTATAGTTCATTTCACCTCAGCGTGAGGCAAAACCAAATGACCGTAATAAAACCCTTACCCTTAGGCCTATTGTGCGACATCGGGGATGGGCACTTGTCGACTGCCTTTGTATTAGAGTTATTGCTGTTTGTCCCAGTGTCATTATGCAAACTTTTTTAATTGAAAGAAAAACTTAAAACAAAATATATCATTCGCTGTGTTTTGATCGAGTGATTATTTTTATACCAAATATGAAGGAAATCGGTTGATTTTGGGGAAGGCAAAGTAAATAGTTAAATCCTATGTGTTTTCAAATATTTTTTATCATGAATACGGAAATAAATATACATTGAATAATGATGTTGAGTTTTATAAAAACCTCTTACTACTGTACACAATAATCATCACATTATAGTGGCCTGACAGTTTTTTTGTTAATTAAATGCAGTATTAAAATATAGACATTAAGTAAAACTATTAAATAACTGTTCTATATACATCGAGCATAAAATACAATTAAAATTAAATACATCTTAATATTATAGACAAACAGAGCATGGGCTACACGGAAATATAAAATTACACATCTTATTGCAGTACATAGCACGGATAAAAATTAAACATAGGCTATTCCTTCTAGCTACTTGCACACTAAACAAAATTTTAATAGGCTATTTAGGGACAGGCGAAACAAGTACATCATTAATGATAGTCTATTATTTATCTTTAATTTAATTTATAAATTTAATATAATTTGACTAATACAGTATATTTAACGGAAATCTTGAAATTTCTTTGAACTATCTAGTTTTGTGAAAAATAGCTACTTTATTGGTTCATTAAGTTATTAGTCTAATGTGGTCAATAGAGTAATATTAGTTTATTTATTTCAATGACGTAGGTGTGCCATATAAATTTAATATATTCCCTTATAAGGACTTACGCTTATTTAATAATACTTGGGTTGATTTTGTTGTCAATTTTCAATGCCCAATGCCCAAATAAAGAGTAAAGTATTTTTTATGAGTTTTCAATTCAAAACATAAAGCCTTGGTTATTGTTTGATTAACGACAATGTTAAGCATGTCAGGCCACTATAAGGTGATGATTATTGTGTACAGTAGTAAGTAAGAGGTTTTTATAAAACTCAACATCATTATTCAATGTAAATTTATTTCCGTATTCATGATGATAAAAAATATTTGAAAACACATAGGATTTAATTATTTACTTTTCCTTCCCCAAAATCAACCGATTTACTTCATATTTGGTATAAAAATAATCACGCGATCAAAACACAGCGAATGATATATTTTGTTTTAAGTTTTTCTTTCAATTAAAAAAGTTTGCATAATGGCACTGGGACAAACAGCAATAACTCTAATACAAAGGCAGACGACAAGTGCCCATCCCCGATGTCGCACAATAGGCCTGAGGGTAAGGGTTTTATTACGGTCATTTATATTTGCCTCACGCTGAGGTGAAATGAACTATAAAGACTATATAAGTTGAACTTCAGGCTATTTTTGTTTTATTCTTGCATTTCGGTTGGCTTAGGGTCGTATAGTAAATATGTTTCCAAAATTTAATGGAACAAGTTGTAAAAAAACATGTTAGCCTACATATGAATTTATATTTCATGAAGTTGTTTCACAACACAGTAAAATTACACGATTGCCTTATTTCCCCATTAGAATACGTTCACCGGAACAACTAAAGAGTCACTTTAGTTATCAATTTGGTGTAAATTTGCTATACGGCTGATATTTTGCAGACGACAATGTTGTTTTCCATTCTACTGTTAAATGTTGAATACCATGTAGGGGCATAACACTATCAAAGTTATTCGTCACATATTTGGTCAAACTTTTATCAAAGATCTTTGATACAAATTTGTCAAAGAAAACATATTAGCCTACACCTGTCCAATTTCTTTGATCATTTGAGTTATTAACTAGATATATTTTGGGGTTATGTTTTGGTTTATTCTTTCATTATTATTATTTATTAACTAGTATTAATGAATTGCAGTTGAAAAATTGTGATTTATATTATATCGGGTTTTGAAATTTCAAAATAAATCTTAAAATTTTAAATATGATTTTAAAATAAAGTAGGCCTAAACATAATCAAAAAGTTTTACTAAAAACATAAACTTATACGACAAACCCCAATATTTGTAGACTGCAAGCCATTTGTAATCTCTTATTTTGTTCTAAAGGCTGTTGCCTTACATCACTGTTTTTGTAGGCATTCGTGTGCATGTTCCACAAACATTTTTCTTCTTTTTCATAATGTAAAATTAAAGTGTTCATAGCTTCAACACTCCATGTCAATTTTGCCATCGTATTATAAATATAAAAGGAAAGGAACACAAGGAATATAATAATATGAAAACTGCAAAAACATATATTTTGAGGTTACCTCCTAACCTTTTTGACGTTACACAAAAAATTCGCAGGCCTACTATATTAATATTTTAGTACTTAATTCTTATTCATTGAAGAAACAACACTACTTAAACAACAGTTAATAGTGTTGTTTCTTCAATGACAATACCCAGAATTACTCTAGAATCTAGAAACAAAATATTTTAATGTTATTATGAGCTAAAATAATAAGTTATTTGCATAATGTTCCGAGATATTTCTGAGCTGATTCCACTAGCAAAAAATCATGTAAAAAGTTCATACAGTCTGGTCCGGGGGAGGGGTGCCTGCGCTGCAACCAGTCTCACCATTCTGGCAAACACAACGGGAGGTACTAATATCACGAAGAGCCTTCCAAAAGTATCAGAGACCTGATTTGTAAGCTCAGAACCCTCATGGTCCCATCAGGGACACTGATGAAGACAGAAGGAGATCTTCAAAAACTGTTTCATTTGGAAAGGCCAATATCTTCCATCTGACATAAAGGTAGACCGTGAGATAATGAACGTAAGCAAGGACAAGTAGGCGGTTAAGTCTTTTAGTGCGTTAAAAGTTTAGTACTGGATAGAATATTCTAAGCCCTCCTTTAGATAACGGGATCGAGCTAATAAAAGTATTCAGGGCATCCTTTGCTCTATGACACATAGAGACTAGTAAAAGCAGGTTACATCCATAAACCAAGAAAAGGAACTTACAACAAACCCCCAAAGACTTTAGTATGATCAGCATATCATTCATCTTACTTAAAACGTATGAGACATGCGCACAGAGGATGGAGAAGTGACTAAAACTCCTACCCTTTAAACCAACACGAAGTTAGAGGAGTTATAGTTATAAATTTACTCTCAAAATTTTATGATATTTAAAAATAATTCGAAAACGCAGCTGAACCGCTGACGTGGGTTGAGCTAATTTCCAAAATTAAGTTTATAGGCCTATGTTTTAGGGTTTCAGCCAACAATTTGGGAAATAGATCTATTCACGACGGTGCTGAATAGCTGCAAAATGCTTCGCACGCCATTCCGCATATTGGGAGTATTTTCAATACATAGTGCATTACGTCCTTCGCACGCTACTACGCACATTGGGAGTATTTTCAATACATAGTGCATTGCGTGCCACTACGCACATTAGGGGTAATTTGAATACATAGTGCATTACGTCCTTCGCACGCTACTACGCACATTGGGAGTATTTTCAATACATAGTGTATTACGTTCTTCGCACGCCAACCCCCGTATTGGGAGTATCTTCAATACACAAAGCATTGCGTGCTTCGCACGCCAACTCCCGTATTGGGAGTATCTTCAAAACGCAATGCATTGCGTGCTTTGCATGCCAACCCCCGTATTATGAGTATCTTCAAAACACAAAGCATTGCGTGCTTCGCACGCCAACCCCCGTATTGGGAGTATTTTCAATACACAGTGCATTGCGTGCTTTGCACGCCAACCAACGTATTGGTAGTATCTTCAATACACGATGGATTGCTTGCTTCGCACGCCAACCACACGGTAGAATCCACCACATGGCTTTGAACCGGGTACTTTTATGGTATTTTACGTTTTGATCGATTTTGGGGGAATCAAGCGAGGTATAAGGTCGCGTAAAAAAAACTAAATGTGCAGAATAACATCCTACATTTATATTTTTAAAAAAACCTCTAAAAAAAATTCATTCTCGTAAAAAAATCTAAAAAAATTGTTACTTCCGGTCAAAAAATGTACTTCCGGTTGTTGGATGTTTTTGGCTAACAAACTCGTCCAAGCTACGTAGACAACCGACATATGTACCAAATTTGGACTAAATCGGACTTAAAATGCGGCCGCTAGAGTGCTATACATATATATATATATACATATGATTTTGAAACGTGTGGGAATTCGCTAATAAGGACTGTATTGTCCTAATGTGACTGGACTAATAATGTAGTAATTCTGTAAGAAATAACGGGACAAAAAGTACACAGTATGCTTGAATAGGAACTGGTATATCACACTGTATTTCTTCTATGTAAACTTTAGTATAATCACACAATAATATAGTCATTAATTATTTATCTTAAGTAATAACACATACACAATACACATATATAATTCGTGTGGTAAGTAGAGGGCACAACTCTTCGCAACTGTGTAGGAGGTTTTTAAGGGGACACACGGTCGTGAAAACATTTATTTTTTATTTTATTCAATATTATGAATCTATGGAGTTTTCTGAATGCATACATACCAAATACATGGTATTTATTACATTATCATATACACGTTGATTTTTTTAAACGGGCCACTTATTGCATCTGGTAAACTATAAATCTCACAACAAACTTTCAATAGGGAACCTTTTCTTGTTTTTTGAGAAATTAAAAAATATGTAATTTCAGTATTTATAAATGGCCACTATTTTCCAATATGGTGGTCAAATTTAGAATTTCTTATGGAACAGCCTTTATTTTATGATTTTTGATTTTACAAGTTATTTTAAAACTTGTTTGTTCTTGGTGTTTTTTTTTATACGACTAACCGTTTAAAAGTTGGAAGGGTATAAAGTTTTAAAAACACCCTATCTGAGCGGAAGATATTTTTGTATGGAAACATTTTGAACCAACGCTCTCAACACTAATAAAGCATTGTTTAGACAAACAAATAACTTTTTAAAATCAACAAATACGGTATGTGTTAATCTTTTAAACCCATAATATAGAGTAACTAAGTGATATCAGATGTAACAGCTATTCATTGTCAATGTTGCAAATTGTTGTTTAACGAAAGACCTCTTTTTGCTAGGCTACAAGTTCTCATTTTAAAGTACAGTTTTTAATGTTGTATATTGGAAATTGGAGGCTAACTTTTGAATTTTTTTATGGAACACCCTATATTTTATGATGATTTTCGATTTTACTGGAATCTGAATCAGCTGATATTAGCTTTCGACGAACAACAATGAGAATGAACAGCTGATTATGAACGTCTGTTAACAACTTCATTTTTTCAAGAATGATAAATCTGTAGTTTTGTCATTTAATTCCTCTATAGTTATGTGTTTGTTTAAATAATGCTTTACTAGTGTTGAGAGCGTTTTCATTGGTCCAAAACGTTTCCATACAAAAATATCTTCCGCTCAGATATTGTGTTTTTAAAACTTTATACCCCTCTAACTTTTAAACGGTTAGTCGTATGGAAACAACACCAAGAACAAAAACGTCTTAAAATAACTTTTAAAATCCAAAATCATAATAAAATAAAGGGAGTCCCATAGGAAATTTAAAAGTTGACCTCCATATTGGAAAATGGCAGCCATTTACAAATATTTTAACTACATATTTTTTAACTATCAAAAACAAGGAAAGGTTCCTAATTTAAAGTTTGCTGTCAGAATTAGCTTACGAAATACCAATGGTGGCCCATTTAAAAAAGACAATAAATTCATCTTTTTATTCGGCATTCTCATTTTTTGTTCATTTTTTCTTTTTATAAACACTGCAGTAGAAAGTATGAAAACATCCCAAGACGGAGATCAGGTATCTAGTCATATCCCGTCAGCTTTGAAGCGAGCCAACCACCGTTTGCTTTATTCCGCCCTCCTTCGTTATAACCACTGATATAAAAAGCTGTCTGGTCTCTAGCCGAGATTCGAACCCGGGGTCTTCTGATTAGGAAGATGCCACGTTATACATTAAGATTGCCACGCAAATTGATAAATTAACAACGCTTTAGTTTCTTTACTATGTCTACAAGTATTACATGTAAACAAGTAAAAACGACTCCATCTATGACTGGTTGTAACATGTATGATTGATTTTTACTAAGCCTAAATCTGTATAATTTATACTCGCGAAAGGTTTATAATTAAAAAATTAGGGATACAATGCTGTCTTATTGTCTACCTAGCCTCTTTTCCTCCAGCTGTTATATTCCATACTGTTGTATGAAACACAACAAGAAACACACATGTGCTGATGCAATAAGAAACACATAATACCTGAATTTAATTTCGATTTCTCGAAAAGTTGGTTTTTTATCATTGCAGATATTGTAGTGAAATTGTTATCACAATTTCTGTAGATATTAGTACAAACTTTAACACAAGGGTTATTTTATATTGCTATTATGTTATTATTTAAAAAAATTATAAAACATTTTAACTCGTAAAAAAGGTATTTTACAGCAACCTAATTCAGACGGGTGAAATTCCGGAAACCTAAGCCATCTTCTAATTTCAGGGTCAATAATGAATCACTCCCAAACCTAGGTCCTTCCGCAAAAAACTCGCGCCTCCACCAACGTTTTCTTTTTCTCCTGTTTTCACCACCGATAGCGATAACTATTGCACAAGCAGCGATAGCAGCTACCTCGGCCGTGTTTACCGACAAACTGGCCAGAGACAAACATTCGAGTGCGGTCACGAGACATGGTCTTTGATTTGATATTGACTTTATTTTTTGGGGACGAGGTTAGGACTATTTAGTCCTCTCTTCCACCTAACCCCGATACAAAATTACAAACATTTACAAAATAACATAAATAAATATAAATTCTTCAACGGACCAAAAATAAAAATAAATGTACCTTATACAATTTATAAAAACATTAACAGTAATTGATACTTACAGGACTTATTACAATCATAATTAAACATTCGTACAACTGAACAATAAACACTTCTAATATACGCCTCAAAACTGGGATGCATCATCCACTTTGTACAATATACAGGGTGGAACAAAGTTAGTGTTAAAAACTTCGGGAAATGGTTCTATGGGTCAAAATAAATATAAAACGAAGAAGAATATTTTTTCGAAAAACGCTTCATTCCCCAAAATATCCGCCATTTTGTTTCTTTTACTAAATAATTAATATCTAGAGAACGGTTTAACCGATTGAGTTCAAACTTGGCTTGAAGTTTAACCTAACAATGATCTATCTTAAGAAAAATAAGCGATTGTATCCAATCATGCAACTCGAAATGGCGGCTGTTTGAATACTTCAAACCTAAATTACTCAAAACCGGTACATTTTAACAAAAAATTTCAAGACACTTTTTTTGTAGCCCTTTTGATTCCCTTTTTATTCAACCCGGCATACTACACCAACACAGTAAATACTACAATATTGTATGTACATTTGCTGTCGTTATCCAAGTTAACTATTATTCTTCATCCGTTTGTTTTGCAAGTTAAATCATCCGATAGGGAATTAAATGGGCTACAAAAAAGGTACCTTGACATTTTTTGTTAAAATGTACGGTTTTTGAGTAATTTAGGTCTGACGTTTTCTAACAGCCGCCACTTTAAAGAATGATTGGATATAATCGCTTATTTTTCTTAAGACAGTTCATTGTTAGGTTGAACTTTATGCCAATTTTGAACTCAATCGGTTAAACCGTTCTTTAGATATTAATTATTTTGTAAATTAAACAAAATGGCGGATATTTGGAAAATGAAGCGTTTTTCGAAAAAATATTATTCTTGATTTTCTATTTATTTTGACCTATAGAACCATTTCCCGGAGATTTTAACACTAACTTTGTTTCACCCTGTATATGTACGACATCAACAGCTTTGAAAACTGGACACGGTCGCCAGCAGACTTAACTGCATCCGGTAGTGAATTCCATTGACGGCAAGCGGACACAGTAAATTATTTATTATACTCTATAGTCCGGTGCAAAGGTATGGCAAGAGTAGTGCCACCTCTTCTAGTGCTCTTTGCACTCATGTTAGAGATATAAACTAACATGTCTTACAGACCGTCTATAGACAATCGATCTCGCCTTTGTCTCCTAGTGTTGGCAAGGCCTTAGGAATCGTATTATTATACTTTTATTATTATAAATATTTATATTAAATTATTATATATATTTATATTATATTATTATATACTATAAATATTTATTTATTATACTTTTATTTTTAACTATGGAAGACCCATGCGTGCTCCTCACGCCACCCCGATGGAACTTTCTAAAAACATATGTGTAACTTTCTAACTTTATAATAAAAGTGTAGGATTAATAATAACCTCAAAACTAAGATGGTAAATAATGTTAAATGTTCAAATAAAATTATTTCGTATATTTTATAACAGCAGTTATAATTATTTAATAATTGTTTCATATTTTGAAATCAGCTGTTAATATTGGATATTCACTATCAATTACCGTATATTATCAATAAATAGGCCTACTATTAAATTATAATATGTCTTATTCATTTTTAATAAGGATGTAACATAGTTTTTTAACATAGAAGCATGTGTTGGTTCAGTTTAGGCCTAACTTAAAATATTAATATTTTGTACTAAGCTGGACATCCGAATCAACTGTTTTATCTTTTATTTTATTCAATTGGTTGCTATGGTAATGAGTATAAATACATTCAAGAATTTGTTTCAACAGCCTATGATTAACCTAAAATTATGTTTAATTTATTTTACCTGTCTTAACGGCAACATACACACATGATTTATGTTTTTGTGCACATCTTTGCACAGTACGTTTTGAATGATATAAGTTTCATTTTTCAATTGTCGTTTTTTAATTTTTCATAATGCTGCTTATTTTATGGTATTACAATTGTTCTAGACGCTATGGGTGTAACGCCCAACTTGATCCTGTGAATTTGTTCCGACTAAATTTACAAATATTGAAATGAAAAATGTCTTTATCAATATGAATTCCAGCCTATGTTATTCAAGAATAGTGTAGCTTTTTATTGGTAAAACTATTTTTTCAATCGGTTCAGTAGTTCCAGAGATTACCCCCTACATACAAACAAACAAATTGTACCTCTTTATAGGAAACAGCTGACTACTGTTATTATTACAGTCAATAGACATATTATGTAATGGCACTTACATTTTTGTTAAATATTGAGTATATTTTTGTTTTGTTTTTATGTTCATTAGATGCTGTAGTTTTTCTAAAAGTATATAAAAACACTCGTGGATTTGAATTCAATGTTGTGTCAAAATTTCTTAACATTTGGTGAAAAACTTTCGGAGATTATCGATTTTGAACAAACGCACATTTACATTTTCTATACTAATATTATAAAGAGGTAAAGTTTGTTTGTTTGTTTGTTTGTTTATTTGTTTGTTTGTTTGTATGTAGGGGGTAATCTCTGGCACTACTGAACCGATTGAAAAAATAGTTTTACTAATAAAAAGCTACACTATCCCTGAGTAACATATGCTATGATTCATTTCGATAAAAACCTTTTTTTATTTCATTATTTATAAATTTAATCGGAAAAATTCTTAGGTTAGGACTAGAATGATAAACCAACACATGTATTTACATTTATTACCATAGCAACCAATTGAATAAAATAACAGATAATAATATATTTGCTCCAATATTTCCATTAACAGCTGATTTCAAAATTTGAAGCAATTATTTTTGTATTTCTAGCTTTTAGGTTAGGATTTTAAAGAGTAGACCTGAGCCTTGCTGGTTCTTTTAACCGATATTATAACTGCTTTAAAATATAAGAAATAATTTAAATTGAACATTTAACATTATTTACCGTCTTAGTTTTGATGTTATTATTAATCCTACACCTTTATTATAAATAAAACATAACATATGTTTTTAGAAGGTTACGTTGGGGGTTGGCGTGCGGAGCACGCAGGGGTCTCCCCTAGTTATTTATATAGATAACAAGATTATTCGTTATGTTGGAACAAAAAAACGTAACTTTCTTATATATTTTAAGAAATAAAAATCACATACAATATTTTAACCATACGAAACGTCCTAAAAATCTTTTCTTATTTCCTACCTATGTAAATAAATATACATATCATAATCTAAATAATGCAAACAGAGTGTAAGGACTGTGCTTATATTAATGAATCAATTGGCTATACTGGTTTAATTTATTTTTATTATTTATGAACTTAAGTAACTTTCTTCCTCCAGACAATAGTCATTAAAATGTCCGCATAAATGTAATGAAAACCGGATTTTATCCACCAAAGCACTTAGACCAAAGGTAAATACCTCAGCGTAGCTAAAATGGTAGATATAATCACAATGTTTGCTTAGTAGTAATTTTCTTAATTTAATAAATACTAATTTTGCAGGTTATACTTTATCTTTGGTTATTTAAAAAAAAACTGCGTGCGTAGTATATGTACCTGGAACCATGCGTGTAAGCATATTAAGGTAATTTACAGCGATAGTAACAGTATGGTTAGCAAAGAAATGTTAAATATATTTCTTAGTTACATTTAGATAAGCTCTAAATATTGAAAAAAATGGCGTAAATTTATTGTACGACCCTCAGCTCATATGTTTGCACACGACGACCTTTTTTTAGTAAATATAGTAATGCTGCCAACCTAAGCACGTTCTACCATTGTTTAAGTGCATTACAGGTAAACATACTGTGACTAAACACTATAACTTCAGGTAATTTTTTTTTTTTTGCTTGCATTTCTGTTATACAAAACAACTTAATTGATGTTACTACCTTATTCAGGGTGAGGCAATGAGAACACCACAATTTTTAAATATCACAAATTGAGTACTTTTAATAAATATACGCTTAGTAAAAAATAAAAACATAGGTTATACTATGCTATTTTACTCTGTCAAAGTCGTTTTTGGAAAACCACATCCTTTAAACGACGACCTTGAACATTCCTCAAGTCGCTTGTGAAAACCGTCGAACACTTGCTCCAGCATTTCTTGAGGAATCGCCCTTCCTCTGCAGAGTACTTTTAATATTTTACTGCTTAGTAACACATAAAAACATAGGTTATACTATGCCATTTTACTCTGTCAAAGACGTTTTTTTAAAACCACAACCTTTAAATGACGACCTTGAACATTCCTCAAGTCACTTGTAAAAACCGCCTGACACTCGCTCCAGCATTTCTTGAGGAATCGCCATTCCTCTGTAATCCTTCGCTTCAGTTCATGCAACTCTCTAGGGCGAGTTTGATAAACCTTGAACTTCTAAATAGCCCCATAAGAAAAAATCACAAACAGACAAATCTGGTGATCGAGCTGGAAAGGGAATGTCACCAAATCTTGTGATCAAACGACCTTCAAAAACATTTCTGAGAGCGGTCTACTACCTTATTCAGGGTGAGGCAATGAGAACACAACATTTTTTAAATATCACAAACAGACAAATCTGTTGATCAAGCTGGACAGGGGATGTCACCAAATCTTGTGATCAAACAACTCCGATCAACTCATCCAACAACGGAATAAAAAATTTGGAAAACGGTTGACCCTAAAGGCCATCCATGTAACTTCCCGCTAAGTTTAATTACAACAAACACTATTTTTGGAAATTTTGAACTGCCATAACTTTTGAATGAATCAACCGATTTTTATGCGATTTGCGGCAATCGATGCAGTTTTTTTAAGTCCATTGAAAGAATCAACAACAAAAATTTTTCAGTTTAAAAGTTTCGGAGAAATTGAGGAAAAACACTTTTTTATTTTCTTTCGTTCACGATATCTCGCGAATGAATAAACCGATTTTTATGCGAGTTGCGGCAATTGATGCAGTTCTTCGAGTCCATTGAAAGAATCGACAACAAAAACTTTTCTGATGAAAAATTTCGGAGAAATTGAGAAAAAACACTTTTTTTTTCTTTCGTTCACGATATCTCACGAACGAATTAACCGATTTTGACCGGACTGGTAGCGATCGACGTCGCTTTTCAAGGTTAAAAGCTGATTAGATTTTGGAATCGATCGGTAAAGCCGTTTAAAAGTTATTCCAAAAAAACCTGATTTGAAAACATTTTATTTCTTAGTTTTTTCGAAATTTCTCAGAACCTACCGATCCGAATTAGTTGAAATTTTCAGGAAATCTAAGTTTGATGGAACTCTTTAGAAAGCCGTTTAGTAGGATCCAATCGGTTAAGCCGTTCAAAAGTTATAAGCGGGTCACATACTTACATACACACACACATACACCCTGACAGGGTGACACCCTCTCGGGAGTGGTCAGGGAAGATTCCTACGACCTCAAAACGTCGAGATCTGATGAATACTCGATTTTCGAAAAACGGGGTGAAACCAATAACGTCCCGATTTTAGAAAATTTTCAATTTTCTTAGCGGGAAGTTAAAAAGTTATTCAACATGACCACGTACCGCTGTGAGTTCATGGTAACAGTGGTTCCACCATTATCTTCAAAGAGGTAAGGTCCAAAGATTCGCTCCGATGTAACTGCACACCACACTGTCACTTTAGGGCTGTGTAAGGGCTTAGGGCGAAGCTCTTTGGGGTTGTGAACACTCCAGTATCGCATATTATGTTTATCGACAAGACCGGAAAGGTAAAAACGTGCTTCATCAGACACAATCAACAGGTTTGAAAAATTGGGCAATTGATTTTTGACTGTCAATATTTCATCACAAGAACGCTCTTCTGTTATAGTCCGGCTCTTTAAGCTCTTGCACTTGAATTTTGTATGGATGATAGTGAAGATCCTAGTGCAAACTCTTCCGCAGAGATCTGTTGGAAATACGAAGTGCCAACTATTGCTTCCTGACCGAACTCTTTGACTCGCACTCTTTACATATTTACTGATGTGCGCCCTGTTTTGAGACTTCCCCCCATTTTTCTTTTTT
This sequence comes from Philaenus spumarius, assembly GCA_018207615.1. Lineage (NCBI taxonomy): Eukaryota > Metazoa > Arthropoda > Insecta > Hemiptera > Aphrophoridae > Philaenus > Philaenus spumarius. The sequence continues at coordinate 47,509 of JAGFPH010008539.1, forward strand.
TTTCTTTTTAAAGCCGTATTTCTAAATAGGTTTACCCAGTTTGCTATTGTTTTACGATCTGGAACCACACAGTGTCCACCAACATTAAAGTGTAATCTGAACAACCTTTGACTTTTTACAAAAGAATCACTATTCTTCAAAAAAGCTTCAACAGCAAAAGCACGGTGTTCAGTACTCCAAAGCGCTATGTTTACTAAAATTGCACAGTTCAATTGAGGTTATAAACACAGCTGATGATTGATTGTTCCGTATTTATCATATGGTAGCTTAAACTAATTGTTGCGTTCGCATTGCCTCACCCGGTGTATGCTTACAAAGTGGAAACACACTGTGACTAGAGGCTGTAAGGTAGAACTTCATACTTTTTTTTAAATTTGCAACAATTCAAAATACATCGATGTAACGAATACATTTGTGCCCTTGTTATACACATAGGATTGATTCGTTATGTATCGAATCGTAAACATCGATGTAAATCGAATATCCGTAGTTTGTAGTTTGATGTAAAGTACCGGTGAACATTAATGTATTACTAGGTCTATGAGTTAATGTGAAGAACTATGTATTACAGAATTTTATAAAGTGAAAATTGTGTGTGTTCCTGTTTTGTTATTTATGTATTTTATTGAGTGATGTTAAAATGTAGGAGTAGCGAAGTCCAGCGATTGTGTTTATTTAAGTTCGTATACTCAGTCCGATGGCATTGAAAAGCCAATATTTCCAGAGTTAAATAAGTTGTGAATTGAGTTTAAGTCTAAAGTGTTTTATTTTCAGTTCATAATTACTTAGTTTAAAATGTGTTACTTATATTTTCTGTTTTCATTTATTAAAGACGTTTAGAAGTATAATTGAACATTAAAATTAAGTATTAGAGCATTTTTTTGCGTATACGTTGGCACCTTGGCCGCAAGGCCATAGCCCATGGGGGGGGGGAGGTTATGGGGTCAGAACCCCCGAAATCTTTTACGTAGATTTTAAAGCTTTTGTGGTGTTTTACGTTTTGATTGATTTTGGAGGAACTAGACGGGCTATAAGGTCGTTTAGGGGGTTGGCGTGCGACGCACGCAATGCTCTGTGTATTGAAAGTTCTCTGAACACGGGGGTTGGCGTGCGAAGCACGCAATGCTCTGTGTATTGAAAGTTCCCCCAATACGGGGGTTGGCGTAAGAAGCACGCAATGCTCTGTGTATTGAAAGTTCTCCCAATACGGGGGTTGGCGTGCGAAGCACGCAATGCTCTGATATTGAAATTTCTCTCAATACGGGGGTTGGCGTGCGAAGCACGCAATGCATTGTGTATTGAAAATACTCCCAATACGGGGGTTGGCTACCGTTTTCATTATTTATTTTCTGTTGTAGCCTTAAAAGGTGTCAAAAACTATTCTACAAACATTTTTCAAAGGTAAATTAAGAAATAAAACATTTAGCATTTTTAATAATACATTTTTACACTGTAAAAAATAAGAAAAGGTCTATGTGCCAACTCTTACACCGCAATTACCGGGCTAAGTCCACTACTCAAATCTGTAAAAAGAGAGCTAAATGTTTAAAATATTTAGTACAGCTATGGTACATAGGATTTTATTTCACAACAGGTGGCACTTAGAACCAAGCGCAATATTTTGGCAATTTTTTTAACTATTTCCCGATTGAAAACTAGATAGCAAGGTTTTTACTGAGTAGTGTTAGGCACATAGCCCACATTTTGACATTAAACAGAATATATTTACTATTGGCACTTAGCCCGGATATTATAGTCAGTCGACAATTATTGATAGTGGGCAGCTACAAATACAATACTGTCATGAAGGAATGTCCATGGTTAGGGCGTTGAAAATGAAATGTTAGCAATGTAAGAAATTAGCGTCTTACATAAAATACAGCGTACAAGAACAACGTCAGTGTAGGGCTAACCGTCGGCTTCGTAGGGTTTCATTGTGTCATTGCTCTTGCTTTGTACTGTGTACAGGTAATTAAACCCTTTGATGAAGTTCACAGCCTTAGGTATATATTCAGCCCTCTGTATCGTCTTGTGTATTTTGCACGACTAATACGCAGTCAGTACCCGTTAAATTGAAGTGACGATGGATTGTCAGCAGATACGGCGTTGGCTGCTGTAACCAGTTAAGTGATTGTAGTGAAGTCACTCAAAGAGAATGTACTAAATACCTTGGCTTGAAATTGAATGAAAAACTATAGTTTCGAAAACATGTCAAACATAGCAAAACATATCTACTTCAACAAGTACAGCGACAAGTTTACTTTGTATTTGTACATTATAATTGGCTTATGGTTTATCTATTCGAGAAATTACGTATAATTCACACATAAGGTTCGGCAGATCCAGCCAACATCTTGAATTTTAACTCCCATAAGACGCGTAACAAGATCACTGGTGTAATAATGATCAGAAAATTATTCTGAATATGCCCTTTTAAAGGTTAGGACAGTCCGAATGTGGATATCATTTAGCTTTTTAAATTTGTTTTTAACTAAATTCGTTCTTTGACTCAACTAAAAATAAAGTTTGCGATTTTTTTATTCAATAATACAAACATCAAAAATGTAAAAAGCTCACCACATTCGAAGTTCAATTACCTTCCAAATAAAAGCCATTTTATTGACCGAGCGAAGCGAGGTCTCCGTCTCAGCTCGACCGTTCGGCATTTCGTCAGCGTGTCTGTCAGTCTGTCTCACGATTACGGCCAAACGCCTTGACCGATTGTAATGATTTTTTGCATAAATGTTCCTTATTCATAGGCCGAGCTCATTTTTAATCCCTTAAATAAAATAAAAATAGCGGCCGCACCGTTTCTCTGTGTAAGCTTTTTTCCAAAGCCAGTTTGTGGCTTAACCGTAAGTCGAATTGAAAAACTAAGGACACTTTGCCAGTAGAAAATTTGATGTTCTACAAAATTGTTTTCTTGATTTTTTCCGTATCTCTAACGGTAAGCTCACAAAATGGCCGCAAATTTCAAATTTCTTAAAAATCGTCCAAGTTTTTGTATTTTAACCACGTTTTTACACGTTTATTCCTAAGATGTCTTCATAAAACCTTATAATTTATGGAGAGGGAGAAAGAGAGAAGGTTGCAATTCTCGTGGGTCACCCTGTATAGTCCCTGTGTGAACAGCACTGTTAGTTTGAAACACATTTACCAGCTTCTGCCTGTATTCCCTTTTAATTCTAGAGAAATTCCCCGCTTTTGACTACGGGTCGCCGGAATACTACCCCCCGGAAAACTACCCCCCTAAACAGGTTCCTACGTCATTTTGACGTCAGAGATCGGGGGAGCAGTTTTCCAGTCACGCACACTCCTTACAGAGGCACACTTTATATAATTAGAATAAAAAAAAAAACTAGAGGACTAACCTAAACAGTTTAGTCACAGTATGTTGCCGATAACAGTATAATTGTAGGAACCTGCTTGGGGGGCGGGTAGTTTTCCGGGGGGTAGTATTCCGGCGACCCGCTTTTGCTAGGGGTGTGTATTCCAGTCGCGGACACGGCTCCCATATTGGTTAGTTGGCAGATTTCGTGACGTCACGTTTCACCTGGTGGGGTAGTTTTCGGCATCCCCTTGACTACTACCTTTCCTCGTGGGTCGCCCTGTATAGTCTCTGTGTGAACAGCACTTTTTGTTTGAAACACATTTACCCGCTTCTGCCTGTATTCGCTTGCAATTCTAGAGAAATTCCCCGCTTTTGACTAATGTCGACCGAGCGTAATAACAGTAGAGATTATGATCTAAATTTACAGCCTTCAACTACTATTCAAAGAGCAATAACAAAGTTTGCTAACGCGGAGTTGTACTGTTACCTTTTGTATCAAAGTTAACTTAACTGATGGTGTACATCCAGGGCCCCCCCTCCCTAGCTCCCAGGGAAAGGAACCTCTAGGAGTGTTACAGGTCTTTGTGTATTCACTGACGGTGTAAAGGTACAGACTCAATGTTGTGTGGGTCAATATTACACCTGAACAGACAAATTGGCTTCCCAAATTTTACTAGTTTTCTTGAGGAGGTCAAAAATATCCCTGGACTCCTTTTGTTGAAGGAGGGGGGGGGGGGTCCTCCTTAGCACGTTCACTGGTACGCAAATTTCGTATTTCCTATGCTAGGAGCTGACCTTTTAATTTTTATATTTATAGTCTAAATGAGTAGAAATTACTTTATTTTTTATTTTTGCACCCTTTTACGTAATAATCACTAATATCTTAAAGCGGACGCATGTGTGCGTCCATAGCATATAGGCTTAAAATTGGCGTGCGAAGCACGCAATGCATTGTGTATTGAAAATATTCCCAATAGGTTGGCGTGCGAAGCACGCAATGCACTGTGTATTGAAAATACTCCCAACACTGAGGTTAGCGTGCGAAGCACGCAATGTATGTGTATTGAAAATACTCCCGAAACGGAGGTTTGCGTGCTATGCACTGTGCGTCGGCCGCTTCTCATAGTGTTCAGTGTCAAGTACCCGGTTCAAAGCCATGTGGTGGACTCTACCGCGGGGTTGGTGTTCGAAGCACGCAATGCTTTGTGTATTGAAGATACTCCCAATATGCGGATTGGCGTGCGAACCATTTTGCAGCTATTCAGCACCGTCGTGAATAGACCTATTTCCCAAATTGTTGGTTGAAACCCTAAAACATAGGCCTAAAAACTTAATTTTGGAAATTCGCTCAAATCACGTCGACGGTTCAGCTGCGTGGTCGAATTGTTTTAATTGTAATTCGAAAAATACTTTGTTTATTGCGCAGTAAAATTACTTGTTACATCTTCTACTTGTGCCAGTCTATGACAAGATTAGGAAAGCGTACTGGGTAACCAAAAGACGGCACATGTCAACCTACTATCAAAAGTTACTTTAAAAAGATATACACAAAATATTTAAATAATTATGTTATTCGCTCACCTTAATTGACGAACCTGAAACCTTGAATCACCCATTCACAATGGTATAACAAAGAAAACTCCTTAGAAGGTTTAATAAACAATTTTGTTTATTGTAAAAAAAAGTAATATGCCCTTAAGAAAATTACAAAAGATTTATGCGCCCTTAATGAAAGTTTACAATTTAATTATATATCTTTATTAAAACAAAATAAACAACCCTTCCCTTAAATTTAATTATTAACAATCCCACCCAATTATTTCAAAAGTTTTTTTATACAGAAAAATATATCAATACATAGTTGCACAAAGTTAGGTGTTGTGTATCATAACAACAGAATAAATTGTTTAACAAGAATGGTAGCGTTTACCTATGTAAATGCACTTAACCTAACATTTGTATGTATATGAAATTAAATCTATCTATTATATTATATTTTATAGTTGGCCAACTTAACTTAAGGTTTTAGAAAAATATTAAAATAAAAGGTGAAAGAATATATATATATATATGTGTGACGTCACTAAATGAATTTGGATGAAACCCTGGGGGTTTGGATTAATCTAAATTTTGCTAGCATCGCCTCCCAATTTTGTTAAAAGAAAATTTTCAAAAAAAAAGGTTTTTTATATATCTATACATATAGCCTTAAAAAAAAATATCAACTCAACCTTATAACAAATCACATAAAACAAATCACTTTTGATGAAACAGAATTACTTTGTAGACTTATAAGGTTATTTAAAGTTGGTGGTGATACATAAATATATATATTATAACTGTAGAGTACTTAAAGAAATGTAGAGTTTGAAGTCGAAAACACCATGAAGCAGAATTAAATGTAGATTTGAGTCAGGCACAAGGTTGGATTAGGCCTGGAGTTGAAATAGTCCTAGTTGTAATAATCCTCTACTTGAAATAGGCCATTAGTTGAAATAGGCCATTAGTTGAAATAATCCTTTACTTGAAATAGGCCATTAGTTGAAATAGGCCATTAGTTGAAATAATCCTTTACTTGAACCAGTGTATAACACTAAAAGGTCCAAAAGAAAAAAACAAGGAGCATTAGATGTATGCTTAAAATATGTAAAACAATCATTATACAAGTTTCACTTGGTCATTCTATAATGCAGGCATTAAATTATTCATGTTCAAACACATGTTATACATGCATGGCACATGTTAAATTACTTTCTAGTATAGTTTCCAGTATCAGATTTAAGTCTTTTTTAAACAATTAACTGACTGTAGGTTGAATAGAATATTACTACAGTGCTTATTAAAGTTAATTTTCAGAATTTCAATTAATTATAATTAGGCTATAACATAGGCTATGAAATTGTAATTTAGCAGTCAAGTTTTTTTTTACAATGGTAAATAGATTTGAAAAATATACCGAATCAACTTATTATTGCCAGTAGGCTCTTATAATAAAATGAATTTAATATTGAAAGAAATACATATTTATTCCTACAGCATATTTGAGTTATTTCAAGAGTTCTGGTAAGCAACAGGTTTGAAATACAATTTAGTAAGGTTAAACATTAGAGTTACCTGGTAAGCGGAGATTGGCTCTAAAACATAATTAGTAACTTGTCCAGAGAAGACAAAAGAGTAAGGTTTAATTATTTACAACTGAAATTGAAATAAACTTAACACATGGTTTGTGGTCTTCCAATGTGAAGCTAGAAACTAGTTGCAGAGTGATTACAGAATGAATTTACTAGTCATCGTCTCTTGAACAGAAGAAAACCATCAGCTGTCGCCACAGCCTTTCGTATTTCATGCAGGCCGAATTAAGAGTCAACGCTCTGTAGACTCTATGTTCGTTACAGTTAGTGCAATTGTCTGACGATAGTGCGCGCTGGTCGTTTACGCATTTGTCAGTCGGTTTAGTATCGCGCATGTAATAACGGCACA
>JAGFPH010008540.1:12391-26849 GCA_018207615.1 Philaenus spumarius
CGCTTTGCGAGTTTGCACCTCGAACTTGCGGCCTCGGGTTATGGACTGCGCTTTGCGAGTTTGCACCTCGAACTTGCGGCCTCGGGTTATGGACAGCTTCGCTTCGCTCGCAGCGTACAGACTGGGCCGTCGGCCTCGGATCAGAAAATGCCCCATGTGGATTTAAACCGGATACTATATGGTATTTTACGTTTTAATAGATTTGGGGGAGTCAAGCGAGCTATAAGGTCGTACAAAAAACAAAATGTGCAGAATAAAATTCTATATTTATTTGTTTGAAAACACTCCAAAAAAAATTTATTCTAGTATGAAGCATCTGAAAAAAATAGTTACTTGCTGTCAAAAAAACGAGCTTCCAGTTGTTGAATTTTTTTGCTAACGAACTTGTCCGAGTGACTTATATATACAAATATATATACCGGGTGAGTTTTAAATGTCCCCCCCCCCCCTAATTTTTTTTCCGCATTTCTTAAGATATCGACTCCCAACCACCGCCGAACATCATTGATTAGTTTATACTTTCTTTTGATGAGCTTCACATTTTTTGCCGCCATCTTGGATCCGCCATATTGGAATGAACTTTTATTTTTTAAATATAAAGGTAAGGTTGTGACCCATCATTTCAAACTATTTTTTTCCGTAGAACACGATGCCGCAATCGGTTTTTAATTATCTGCTTTCGTTCTCGAGATATTAACAATTTTGTAAAAAAATTTAAATTTTCAAAAATCCCTTGTTTTATTCAATTTTTTTTTAAATATCGACCCTTTATCATCAGATATCACCGTTTGGTAGTAGCTTATAGATTTTTATTAAGTTATAAATGTTTACTGCCATCTTCAGTTTCGCAGAGAATAGTTGTTAATACACTGAAATCAAACAAATTTACTGAAGATGGCAGTACACATTTATAACTTAATAAAAATCTATAAGCTACTGCCAAACTGTAATATCTGATGATAAAGGGTCGATATTTTTAAAAAAATTGAATAAAACAAGGGATTTTTGAAAATTTAATTTTTTTACAAAATTGTTAATATCTCGAGAACGAAAGCAGATGATTAAAAACAGTTTGCGGCATTGTGTTCTACGGAAAAAGAAAAAAATAGTTTGAAATGATGGGTCACAAACCTTACCTTTACATTTAAAAAATAAAAGTTCATTCCAATATGGCGGATCCAAGATTTCGGCCAAAAATGTGAACCTCATCAAAAGAAAGTATAAACTAATCAATGATGTTCGGCGGTGGTTGGGAGTAGATATCTTAAGAAATGCGGAAAAAATTAGGGGGGGGGGGCATTTAAAACTCACCCTGTATATACATTTTAATGGACCTCCAAAACGTGGTCTAGAGACCATGATCAGTGCTCATTTACCACTCCCAAACTTAAGTCACCATAAGTGGGTACTGCTCCTCATTCCTATGTAAATTCGCTTACAACAACCAAACTTTCCAATAGTGGTTTCTCAATATGTTGATAGGGTTTTTAAAATCCTGTAGTAATAAATTTCAATTCAACAAAAGTAGAACAGTATGTAAACACAAGAGAAGAACAGACACTGTTCAAATATTGCAGTAAACTTTATTGAGTCTTTATTGGTTTTCTCTTGTCACGGTTATTGACCAGTGGTTTTAACAATGTTAGTAATTTACCTTTGTTGACATTTTACAACAGTACGGGAAATTTCTCTTTTTAAATGGATTTGACACTCTTTTATTTTAACGATAACATTTCATAGTGTTCAGAAGATACTGGAAAAAGTAATTTTATAACCAAATATGGCGTATGAGTATTAAACACCATAGACTCCATTCACTACCATCTCAATTATTAGCGAATTTCCATAGGAAATATAAGCTACTGCAGTGAGTCTTATGGTAACACCTAAGGTCGAGAGTAGTAAATGAGCAGTGATCATGGTCCCCAGAACATGTTTTGGGGTGTCATTAAAAATTGTACATATATATGTATACTAGCTGACCCGTACGGCGTTGCCCGTGGTGGTTGGTATTTTCAGTCTTTTAACGTAATTGTATTCTTTTTAAGTGTTCAGTCAGTGAGTGGTATTTAGCTTATATATATACATAGATCTTAAATAAAAAAAGCACTATTGTCATAATAATAAAAGATATGAAATTATGATTTTAGTAACTTTGATCCAACCAAACCCCCCCCCCCAAAATTTCCAATTTTTTAAACCCTTTCTTAGCGAGCGCCTATGGCCCTAGAGGAAGCTACATACCAAATTTCATTCCAATTCGTTCGGTAGTTTTGAAGAAGTCGTGATTTAATAACATTGATCCCCCCAAACCGCCCTAAAATTTAGAATTTTTTGAAACCCTTTTTTAGTGAACACTTATGGCCCTAGAGGAAACTGCATACCAAATTTCATTCCAATCTGTTCGGTAATTTTGGAGAAATCGAGATTTAGTAATTTCCCCCCCCCCCCACAGCCCCTAAAATTTCCAATTTTTTTAAAATCCTTTTTTGGTGAACACTTATGGCCCTGGAGGAAGCTACATACCAAATTTCATTCCAATCCGTTCTTTAGTTTTGAAAAAGTCGTGATTTAATAACTTTGATCCCCCCAAACCACCCTAAAATTTCTAATTTTTTTAAACCCTTTTGAGGAAGCTACATACAAACTTTCATTCCAATCCGTTCGGTAGTTTTGAAGAAATCGTTTTTTAACAACTTTGATCCCCCCAAACCCCCTAAAATTTCGTTTTTTTTCAAACCCTACCTATGGCCCTAGAGGAAGCTAAATACCAAATTTCACTTCAATCCGTTCGGTAGTTTTTGAGAAATCGTGATGAGTGAGTCAGTGAGTCAATGAGTCAGTGAGTCAGTGGGTTTTGGCTTTTATATATGTGAGTGAGTGGTAGTTCGCTTTTATATATATATATATATATATATATATATATATATATATATAAGTGTTCGCACTCTAACGGTCGCATTTTAAGTCCGATTTGGTTCAAATTTAGCACACATGTCGGTTGTCTAACTCGCTCGGAGAAGTTCGCTAGCCAAAAAATTAAACAATCGGAAGTAACTTTTTTAGATTGTTGTTAAAATGAAATGTTTAGGGTTTTGTTTAAACAAATAATAATTTAGGATATTAGTCTTCACATTTTGTTTTTTTATACGACATTATAGCTCTCTCAAAATTAATCAAAACGTAAAATAGTATATAAAAGTACCTGGTTCAAATCCAAGTGGTGGATTTTACTATTGGGGCATCTTCCAGGGCCTCTTTTCCGAATAGGCACACTAGGCACGTGCCTAGGGGCGCAAAGAATTTGGGGCGCCAAATTTTGAATACGAAAAAAACTAAAGAAGGCGGGAAATGATGCCGTAAGGTAACTGATAATTTATGAAGAAGAATGTTTAGGCCATGAAACTCCTTACGGCTGCCTGTTGCCAGTCCGGGACACGGCGGGTCCATAGGTGGTGGATAATGGTAAGACTCTCTGACTCTCCAACAAAATCAAAAGAATAGTAATGATAAGAGCCAACGGAAAGAAAGAGAGTTAAGGGAAATTCCCTCCCGAACCAAAACTGGCAAATCAAGAACTCAAAAAGAAATGCTCTGCTGGGTTTTTTGGACCCCCTATTATTTGATTAGTATTCCATACCTCCCAGACCCCCCCCCTCAACCCCCCCCCCCGTATAAATAAGGTATGAGGGGCGCAATTGTTTGAAGTGCCTAGGGCGCTAGTGAGGTTAAAAACGGCCCTGGCATCTTATAATAACCGAGTTTGTACTCAGCAAGCGATGAAGCAGTTCATAACACGAGGCCTCATGGTGGTCATGGTCAAAGTGCAAACTGGCAAAGCAAGTTTTTCCGCTGCGAGTGAAACAAAGCAGGGCGTAAGTCGAAGCTGGACGCTTAGGTGAAAACAAATTCTACTAATATATTCCGTACTCGCAGTCAGCCATTCGACGTCTTCGTGAGTAGACCACTGTACCAAATAGTTGATTGAAACCATAAAACATATAAACTTAATTTTGGAAATTCGCTTAGCTCATACCAGCGGTTCAGCTGCGTCATCGAATTATTTTTCTCGTTTGTATAAAATTATATATCCATGATCCGTGAAAATAATTTTATATACATAAATAGTGTGCCATAATATAGAAATACGAAAGAAACACGTGTACACAGAATAACACAATCGCTCCTTCTATTATATGTTGAAAAGTTTAGTGTGTCTTTAATACAAATTAAAAACTTAAAACGTAATCTGAATCACACAATCCAAGTTTCCTTGCAATAAATCAGAAGCAACAAGTATTCCCGTGTTCAGGACTTGCTACTTTGCGTGTTTACAACATTTGTAACGTTTAAAAAGCAATCAATACTTGAATACTGTCGTAGTAAGATAACATTATCTGACTGATAACTCACAGCTTCCCCATGCTGGATCCACACGAACACAAAGCCACTATAACCATGTTCGATACACATTAAATTGACAAATTGCATATCCGGATGCTACAAGCCCTGTTTATCTAATAACCGACTTTGCATATTGTATACTCAGTTAGGATTTGAAACTTATTTGAGATGGGCTTTATTTATATCCCTTCTATTAATAATATCTCGGTTGAAACAATTGAGTCTATTACCTGTGGTTTACGTGCCAGCTTTGCAAGCGATATGTTGCGGCATGTTAGTGGTGTGGACATGTGAACACTCATAATGTTTCCATAAGGGGGTCATCAAATCCTCACGAGGTTGTATATATTTGCAAGGAGACTCCCCTAAATTACATGTTTTTAGTGTCATATCCCGGCGGGCATTTAATGGGCTTTATTCTTTGCTGAAGCTAACTGGAGTTTCTTATCTCGATGCGGTACAACTGTGGCTCTTTCCTCAATTGGAAGAAGCTGAACCACAGAACGTTATTTGGTAGCAAGGTGGTGCACCTACACACTGGTATAACTCAGTACGGAGATTTTTTAAACGTTGTAGCCGACCATTGGATTGTCCGCAAGGGGCCGGATGCCTGGCCTCCACCACCACCTGATTTGACGCCATGCTGTTTTTAACCCTAGAATCGGCAACTTTAACGAAAATGGATTTTTTGGCGTGTGCAAGCATTTTTTCAAAAAATCGCCAAAAATAGTAAATGCACCCCAATCCAAAAGTTCTCCGTAGCTTTTTTGTAGAGAAAGGTTCAAAGAATTTATATATAGCCTACTAGTAAAAAATGATAGTTATTAGCTCAAAAAACAAAAAATGTTCAGTTATGAAAAATAAAAGTTTAACTTTACGTAAAAGTGGTAAACTTTTTTTTGTAATTTTTTTTCCTTAAATGTAAAAAGTTTCGTAATTTAGTTCGAAATAGAACTGTATAAAAACATTTATCACAATTTCAAATTTCTTATTTTGATTACACCAGTTTTTATGTTCCAATTACAAGGGTTCTAACAAAACTAGGCCTGGCTTAAAACGTAATTTAGGAATATTTTATTTGACCAAAAATGAAGTATTATTATAACAAAGCTAGAGAATAAATTAAAGAAATGAACGACATACTTGTCTTTTCTTAGTTCACTAAATTGTTTGAAAAATCTTTAGTTGAATAACAAAATGAGGTCAATCAAATAAAACTTAAAGCGTGAAAAGGAAAAAACGTCCGTTGGGATTTACCATGAGAATCAAATGGTCCAGACAGTCCCATTCGACCGCTGTAATTCACGAAAACCTTGTACTTTCCACCGCTCTTTGACTAAACATACAACAGGTTATATCCAGTTTAATTCACATCGAATGAAAGCTGCAAGTTTTCTTTACAGAATTGTATAAAGAAATCTGTAAAAACATATGGGATTGTGGGCGTTATCTCAGTTGACAAATGTGCTGTTTCATTGATTTCAAAACTGTCCAATCGCCTGGGTTTACAGAAAGCTTCGTCATTCAACTTGTATAGTAGTGACATCTGATTGCAAGGCATCTTTAGATAGATCAAATCTTGACAAATCCCATGGTACCTTTATATATTTGATCAAAATATTCCTGGGACGTTGAATAAGTGGGAAATAACAGTACAATTGTATTCGAATCCACGCGTGGAATCAGGTTTACAGAAATCTACAATTTTAAAACGACGATTACATAATTATGTAAATATACGTTTTAGAAAGAAATTGTTAATACAAAAATTAAATTTTGAAACATTACCTTTCCAATGGTGTTTGTCTTTTTGGGATTGAAAGTTTTTTAGTGGGTCAAATATTCAATACACTCGTTACAAATGTTTTGGAGTGTTTACATTATGTACCGTCTGCCGGTTCTAGGGTTAACTTGAGGTGTTCATAAATTGTCATGTGTATGTGTATCTGCTGCCCGACATAAGCAACAGGATTGAAGCAGTATTTAATTTGTAACATTTACTCCACACACAATGAACAGTAACATATCGACTGCCGTGTGCCGCTTGCCGTGTGATGTATGTCGTGTGATGTTTGCAGTGTGATGTATGTCGTGTGATGAATGGTGCTCACATTGAACACTTGTAGGAAAACTGTTTGAGTTTTTCTTTCATTATTTATGTATTATTTATAATTATAAGTTAAATGTAATTAATACTACAAAGACTTAAACCTCGATATTCATTTTTGGAACACCCGGTATTATTGTTTAAGATATATTACTGGCAAGTCTTTGGTGAGCGTAGAAAAAGTTAAAATTAATCTGAAGGTTTTTCTAATTTGAAAAATCTTGTTGCCCTTTACATTATAAACGCAAGTCCTAGAGGTGTGGTTTTGTATTTTACATTAAACAATGATAATATGAATTTTTAAAATTTATTTCTTATAAAGGTTCATTTTTATTCCAAGAATAACTTTTTTTTAAATCCTGACTATCTTAAAACAAACCAAGTTCGCTGTTCGTTTTTTAAAAATAAAATTTATTATTTGCGAAATATAGTACTGTTGTAGTCAATTTTTATTTATTGAAATTTGTATTAGTATATATTTTATTTCCTAGCCATTTTAAAAAAAAAAATTAGTGGTGTAGAGCACTTTTACAATTAAATTGTTTAAAATATTCGAAGAAACTATACTATGTGTAATTACCTATATATATCCGGCTTTGCCCTGACTGACTGACTGGCATAGAATAAACGTGGTTAAAAAAATTACTTAAGATACAGTACACAAATTTTAAATCATTTTCTTATGGGATCTTAGACGTACAATAAGAAATAATTTTGCAATTTTTCCATTTTAAAGCGTAAAAATAGTTAACATTCGGATAATAATATCCACTCCCAGCCCTATATCAGATAAAACAGCTGTTCTGAACAAAAGCTTAGTAACACATGTTTGTTTAAATTCATTACCATAGCAAGTTTAGCAAATTTAGAATTAGTTTATTATTATTTACAACAAAAACTTTTTAGGTTATATTAACAAACTAAAAGTAAACACAAACAAAATTCAACGAAAAATGTTTACTTTATTATTCAATTCAAACATCTGTTGTTACATATTTATTATAATTAAAGCAACTGATTTGGATCAAAAACTGAACATAATTTTACTTTCTCAATATACTGTAGTATAGAGAAAGTATAGTGATCGCAAAAAAAATAGTTGTTGAGATTTTGTGGAAATATCCATTTTGGGACCCTCTGAGTCCAAAAAAGTGGTTTTTACAAAATGACTGAGTGTGTGTCTGTATGTATGTATGTCTGTATGTATACAAAGCTAGAGCGAAAACTATTCGTTCGATTTCAAACAAATTTGCACCAGATATGTCAAGTAGGAGTATAGATGCACGAAAAACGGTTTTGAAAATTTTTTAAAAACATTCCCCTTTTTGACAAAAAACCCCCAAAAAATCAGTTATTTTTTTAATAAAAAAACGACTTTAACGATTTTGATAAAATTTGGCTTATTTGTAGTCTTTGATGTACCCTACCATATGCAAAAACCCCCATCTTTCTAAAAATTCTCGTTTAGATAATAATAATAATAATAACTGATTTTGGGGTTTTTTTTTGGCCATAAAGGAGGTTGTTTTTCAAAAATGTTCAAAACCTTTTTTCGTGCATCTATATAGGCTTAAGTGACGTGTTTGGTGTTAATTTGTTCGAAATCGATCGAATGGTTTTCTCTCTAGATAATAATAATAATATTTATGAGTTAATCTCCTACTTTAATAAATCACCTCTCCTAAACCACCTACAATAATTATGAAGTCAGTGAATCTGTTTAATAATTTAAATATGTTTGTGAGAAAGTATGTGCCAGTTCCTGGTACTGTTTATTAGCTTAGGCCTACACCTACAATAAACAAAATCATGTTTATTTGCAATCAATTTTTAAAATCAGGGAACTATTCTTTACAGCTAAAAATGTTTGTAGTTTAGGTAAAAGCAAAATATAGTTTAACTGTATTGTAAGTCAAAAATACGGTGATACGACATATTATATTCTTTTAGTTGATAATATAAAAAATTGTTTGAGATATTAAATATGCATTACTTAAATATTAACTGTGAAAATACAATGCATGTCGCAATTCGAATTATTAGGGTTGGTTGTGGCTATTTTGCACTCTGTCATATTAACTATGTATAAGCCAATCGCCATTTAAGTCAAAATATCAGTATATACAATAATAATGCATTGGCTTCGTCATGGATCGCCGACAAGGTTGGAGAGCGAAGCAAACAGGGGCGGGGTCAGCAGTTTAATCTATTCAAGGGACAAATATCAAGGCTTTTGTTAAATCGAAGCTGCATACGGGATTTAGTTCAGTGTTGAAATTCCGAGCCGTTATTTATCGCTCAGACATTTTGTATAATACGTTTCAAGAGAAAACGTTGTTTTTCATTTTCTTTGCATAAACAATAATTTATTGCACTTGCGAGACATACTTGTATGTATAAGCTTGTGAAACTCTTTTCATAAAAACAGAAGTGATACAAACACAATTACTCAAGCGCGTTACCAGAAACAATCGTTTTATACATCAGCTGGTACCTGATTGCTATACGAAACTCATTGAAGATGTAAATGGAAATAAATCATTTAATTCCAAACGAAAAGATATCTTATGAGAAAAAGAGTTATAAAGAAACAGTAAAATATTTGTTTTAATGCAAAACGTATTAATTGCAAAGCATTTTATGAAAGTTTTAGAATATTTTATTTTAGCGTTTAGAGCATTATAATAAATATATTTCTATATTTTTTTAAGTGTTATACATTACTTATTTCGCTCACCAACCCCCCCACTCGAGGTGAAGCAAATGCAAACGTATTATTATATACTGTAATACTTTAATGGGAATGACGATTGGTAGTTTTTATCTAGAAGTTATAAAATTAGGCCAAACGCGATACGGTGAAGCAGTATTCCAAACTTGTCAGATAGACTTGGTAAAGAATAAAGTTATCCTAATTTTAATAGTGGTAAATGTTTAAATTATAATATTGTAAGCCTTTTTTTTTTTTTTTTTTTTGTGTTTCCTACTACCTAACCGGGGAAAACATCAGTCAATTTTGAAGAATAATTGCCAGAATCTAAATTTACAAAGTAGATTGTTGTTGTAATAAATGTAAATACTTTCAAAAAACGAGTTTTGGTTCATTATAGGCCTAACCTAAAATTATTGTGTTGCGCTTTTGATCCAAATGATCTGTTTTATTTGTAATATGTAACAAAAGATGTTAGATTTTTCTTATTTGTTATTTGTGTTTATTTTTATTTTGTTAACCGTAGCCAAAACTGTTGGCTATGAAAAATACTTAACTGATGCTAAATTTAGTAAGTTGGTCACTATGGTAATTGATGTAAATGTATTCCACAAACGTGTGATGATTCAGTATGAAACACATATAATTGTGTTGCTAAGCTTTTAATTAAAACCAGCTGTTTTATTTGTTACAGAGCTGAGAATGAACCCCGTATTTTCACAATTTTCAACACTTGAAATCAATGTTTTACAAAATCCTTTTTTATTGCCAATCTACATAGTGGTATAGGCAGTACCATTTAGGATGGCGCGTGGTTTGCGCAAAAGCAGTAATGCCCTTCTCCCTCCAACACCAGTCTTTGTCGTTTTGTAAGAAAAATACAGTCTGTGTCAAATCCATCGATTAGAGGGCCGCCGAACAATTTTTAGTATTGGACGCGCTTTCAATTACAAGCTTCTGCACAGTACTAGGATTATTTAAATAGGACAAATTTTATATATTTGTAATCTGGGTGATATGTTGCAACTAACAGTATAAATATCTTCCAGTTTAGTAAATGTTCGGAATTTATACAATAAGAAATACTTGGATTTTTTTAATCGGGACATGAAAAAGTAGTAAAGCGTAAACTTTTTATATTTTTAGGGTAGAAAGGAACTTCCAGCGGCAAAGTTGTAGAAAATTAGTTGATCTACATATTTTATTTCAAACATTTTTCAGTCAGATGTTTGGTTTGTCCATAAATCGCTTGCAAATAAGCGCAACCAATATTATTAGGTAATAGCCTAATGTAATCATATTGTTTTTTCTTTTTCTTATAGCTATAGTTAATTTATAATAATTAACTGAATTGAAGAGCGGGACAGTTAATAATTTAATGTAATGTAAATATATTGTTTTTTTTTATGTCTATACTAAATTCATAAGAAACTACTTGAAGAGTTGGACAGTAAATTATTTAATGTATTGTAAATATATACTATTTTTCTATTTACTTATATCTATAGTAAATTTATAATAAACTACTTTATAAGTTATATAATATCCTTTAATTTAAATCGTACTTTAAGCGTGTTTAGTACATGTTTTATTTAAAATGTCTCGATAACATAAAGTAAATACTGTAAGCCGACATAACTAGGGTTGACTGTACAATGCTCCGCCAAAACTTAGGAGGGGAAGTGTGGTGGGATAGGTACTCTGTCTCACTCGCACTACCCGCCCTACGCGCCATCCTATATGATTTTATCTATACGAAGGTACCCTGAAAACTATCTTGGTTTTGGCTGTACGATGATTATGAATAAGTCAATCAGGAGTTTTATACAGTGTGTTCCCTATCTCTCTGGTCCCATTTGGTGGATTTGTTCCTTTGATCGAGACAAACAAATAATTTCACAATATAAACAATAATAAACATGGGTATAGAGTGTTTACTTTTTCTGTCTATCTATATGTGATTTTTACAAAATAAATCATATCCAGTGAATGGTTTGACCTATTGAGTTCAAACCTGACATAAAATTAAACCTAATTAGGGGAAACCCCTGAGTGCTCCGTACATACACATATGTT
Source organism: Philaenus spumarius (assembly GCA_018207615.1). Lineage (NCBI taxonomy): Eukaryota > Metazoa > Arthropoda > Insecta > Hemiptera > Aphrophoridae > Philaenus > Philaenus spumarius. The sequence goes on from JAGFPH010008540.1 coordinate 23,689, forward strand.
TTCTTTATAATAAAGGTGTAGGATTAATAATAACCCCATAACTAAGATGGTAAATAATGATAATTGTTCAAATCAAATTATTTCGTATATAACAGCTGTTATAAAAAATATTAAAAGAACCAGCAAGGCTCAGAGGTCTACATTTTAATAAAACCCTAACCTAAAAGTTAGAATTACAAACAGTTGCTTCAAAGTGTGAAATCAGGTGTTAGTGGAAATATTAGAGCAAACAGCTGTTTTATGTGTTATTTTATTCAATTGATTGCTATGGTAATTCATCAGTCTAGGCCTAAACTAAGAACGTTTTCCGACTAAATTTACAAATATTGAAACAAAAAATGGTTTTGTCGAAATGAATTATTATGTTATGCAGGGATAGTGAAGCTTTTTATTAGTAAAACAATTTTTTTCAATCGGTTCAGTAGTTCCAGAGATAACCCCCTACATACAAATAAATGAAAAACAAACAAATTTTACCTCTTTATAATATTACTATAGATAATAATCTATGTTAAGAAAAATAAACGATTATATCCAATCATACGTTTCAAAATGGCGGTTGTTTAAAAATTTCAATCCTGAATTCACCAAAAACAGTACAGTTTAACAAAAAATCCTAAGGCATCTTTTTTGGAGCCCTTTTAATTAGTAATAATAATAATAATTGCATTCATTAATATTAATGTAAAGTACAACCAATAGTTCAACACTTCCATAATAATAAATGTAACAATATGAAATATAATATTTGATAGCCACAATAACAAAATGCAAAATAGGCATTACCGTAGTCGTCTGCCAGAGTAGTGATTGTCTTATCTACAGTCCAATGCATAATTTTTATTTACAAGACTATGTTTACTTGGTAGACTTAACCTATAAGTCCAAATTAAATAATTTGATCACGTTCCTGAACCGCTGACGTGAGTTGAGCAAATTTACAAAAATTAGTTTATTGTATATTTTAGAGTTAAAAAAAATGTGTTAAATTGATCTTATCACGAAGGCGTTGGACAGCTGCCTGCGTGTGCGACATATATTTGTTTAATTTGTTTGCACCTAAGCCTCCAGGCCCGGCTCATGCGCTGCTCATTGCTGAAACACCCGCTCGACCTTGCGGCCACTTGGGCCTTCCGATTATGGACTGCTTCGCTTCGCTCGTACTTTCGTGGTGTTTTACGTTTCGATCGATTTTGGTGGATCCAGACGGGTTACAAGGCGTGTAAAAAAATGTGGCGAATAATCTCCTATATTTATTTGTTTAGCTAAAGCCCTAAAAACCTTTAGAGAACGTGCTTCCGCGGATTTTGTAGGTTAACGAACTCGTCCGTTGGCGTTGGTACACCAACGTGTGTACCAAACTTAAACAACATTGAACGAAAAATGAGGCAGTTAGAGTGTGAATACATACACACAAACACACACGCTCATATATATATATATATATTTTTTAAATACCCTTCAAAACGTGTTCTGGGGGCTCATTGACCAATCCCGACGTTAGGTCTCACAATAAGAGTCATTGTAGTAGGTCATCTTTCCCACGGAAATTCGCTACCAAGCATATCTTATTTAATTAAACCCACAATAAATCTTATCCAAATTAAAGATAATTTTCCTCCACTTCATATCTATTACTTTCTCCTAATTACAAACTAAATTTCCTTAACAATTTGTCGACCTATTGCCTAATAACCATTTAATCTTAGCCTAATTTAGTAATACATAAGTTAATAAAGTATTTACTTTCCTATATATAAAAAAAAACACAAACACACACACTCATAAAAGCTAACTAATGCTTACAAATATGTATTCTAACCCTTGTTGCAGTATACAAAAACAAGAACAAATCTTGGAAAGCGTACTGTACCCTAAAGACTGCACAAGTTAATTCCTAACAGAAAATAAATTATTCCTTAGATCGTTTTTATAAGATCACCAAACTTAGTACACCACTTACAGGAAGACAATTCACTTATTTTTTTGAAGCTAAGTGATTTAAAAACTAGTGATTCACTGTTTAATAAATAAAGTTAATACGCCCTTAGTTACAAAAAAGTTATACGCCATAATTACAAAGTTTATTACAAAACAAATTAATTATTGGTAAAATACAACCTTATATTTTAAAGAAAAGTTAACCCTTCCTTAATATAAAATGTAAAAGAAAAGTCCCTCCCCACAATTAATAATTACAAAATATTTAGTTAAGAATTTACAATCTACAAATACAAAAGACAAGAAAATATATAACATTAAATATACAACATATACAATAGTTGTAATAAGATGTTAATACAAACTGTACCAATGAGAAATATTTATTCATAAATTTTAAACTGATAGATTTTCTATACTCATATTATAAAGAGGTAAAGTTTGTTTGTTTGTTTGTTTGTATGCAGGGGGTAATCTCTGGCACTACTAAACCGATTGAAAAAACAGTTTTACTAATAAAAAGCTACATTATCCCTGAGCTAACCTTTTTTATTCCAATATTTGTAAATTTAGTCGGAAAAAATTCTTAGGTTAGGCCCAGAATGATAAATTAACACATGTATTTACATTTATTACCATAGCAACCAATTGATAACAGATAATATAGCTGTTAGCACCAATATTTCCATTAACAGCTGATTTCAAAATTTGAAGCAATTATTGTTGTATTTCTAGCTTTTAGGTTAGGGTTTTTAAGTGTAGACCTGAGCCTTGCTGGTTCTTCTAACCATTTTTATAACTGCTGTTATAAAATATAAGAAATAATTTAATTTGAACATTTGGCATTATTTACCATCTTAGTTTTGAGGTTAGCCTATTATTAATCCTACACCTTTATTATAAATCAAACATAACATATGTTTTTAGGAGGTTCCATTGTGGATTGGCGTGCGGAGCACGCAGGGGTCTCCCCTAGTATTATATAATTTAGAACCGTTGGCCAACGTGTTTTTGTAATGTATGTAAAAAATAACTATTTCAATTAAATAAATAAATATAATTCAATAAATTTCGTTGTATAATGTATGTGTAACGTCACTTTTATAATAAAAAAATGTGATTTAATTTAGAAATGAGGCCCTGTAGGCCTGGAGCAACACAAATTAGCTTGCTCACCACCCAATAAAGACAAACATATTTTAAAATATATATATATATAT